>JBAMIH010000025.1:132500-190000 GCA_038501795.1 Pseudopleuronectes americanus | reverse complement strand
TCCCACAGACGATGTCCTAACATATCTGCAGCATACAGTACGTCCTGCTGTCATTTTCCAGATCAAGAAGAAAAGAAACATCAAGATAAATCCTAATTATTAGAGGCCAGTGCCTTGCTCATAGGGCAGTGGAGAGGAAGGGACTTGAACCTCAGTGTGTTCTTCTGCCCACAGTGGAGAAAGCGGAGCGGGGAAAACAGAAAGCACCAAACTGATCCTGAAGTTCCTGTCGGCGATGAGTCAGCACTCTCTGGAGCTATCGTCCAGAGACAGGACATCCCGGGTGGAGGAGGCGCTGCTGGAGAGCAGGTGACTGGAGTTAAAGAATAAACACACTTAAACACACACATACTACACAACGATTAGAAGATAGAGAGACGTCAGGACAGATGGAACCACTAGGTGGCGTTATCAGCCATGTCCAGCCCGTAGATGTAGATTTCTTATAACAAATGTGATTTTAAAACCAACATTAATGTTTTTCTTCATTCATACGACTCAGTTTCCAGCTCATAAAACACATTGAAGTGTGAAGTGTGTAGTAGATAGTTGATGATGATGTAAACGTGTGTGTGCTAACGCCGCTGCTCCTCTAGTCCCATCATGGAGGCCTTTGGAAACGCCACCACCGTCCACAACAACAACTCCAGCCGCTTCGGGAAGTTCGTCCAGCTGCACTTCAGCCAGAAGGGAAACATCCAGGGCGGCCGGATCGTGGACTGTATCCTTTGAAACCCATCACACTGTGAATAGAAGGAACTGGACCAGGCTGCTGGTCGAGGAGGTGAAGACCAGCAGAGTCCTTCCTGAGGATCTGAGTCTGTCCTGAGAAGAGTAGAACTAGATCACTGCAGTTTATAAGCTCCTAGTTTAACTGAAATTAATCCAATAGTAGTGTTGTTTTTTTAATTCAAAGTATAGTGGAGCAAAGTAGAAGACAGGACCTTTAGGGCCTTGAGTACTCTGAGGGTGTGGACCACCGGGAGTCGAACCAGGGACCTGCTTCTCAGGGACTTTATCCCTGGTGCTCATGCATGTTGAAGGTCAGCAGCTCTAGTCTGTCTCTTCCTGCTGCTCTTGGTTTCTCTGTGGAACATTTAGCCGAGTCCTTCAGTTTTTGTGCCTTGACAGAAGCTTCTCCGACCACAGACCTCTTAGAGAAGGTGAGTGTCCCTCCCCCCCCCGACGACCCTGAACCTGGACCTGGTGTTTCAGACGAGTCAGTTGAGTAATAATCGGTTCTCTCTTCTTCTCTGCAGAACCGTGTGGTCCGGCAGAACCCGGGGGAGAGGAACTACCACATCTTCTACGCTCTGTTAGCAGGAACCAACAGCCAGCAGAGAGGTGAGCAGCCTCGTCCTCTCGTCTTTACATCAGAGACACACATCCTGTTAAGTTTCAGAGTTAAAGCAAAAACCATGAAACTTTCCCTGAGCAGCAGCGCCCCCTGGTGCCACACAGGGTGACTCGTTCTGTCAGAGTCGATCAATCCCACTGAGTCGTCTCCTTCTGAAGCTGCTGTTTTAATGTTGACAAGGTTCACAGTGTTGTTGTGCGTCTGGTCAGGAGGACGGCTGTGACAGCGTGTGTGTTCTTTGTGTGTCTGCAGATGCGTTTGCGTTGACTCACACCGACAGCTACCACTACCTGCGGCAGTCCAGCTGCGTCACCGACAAGACAATCAACGACAAAGGCACTTTCCAGGATGTTCTGGTACAACACACAAACACACAAACACGCACACATACACTCACAAACACACACTGCTTAAGACTAAAACTAATAAATATTCCCTAGCTGATGTTTGTTGAAGTGTTTCTGATCAGTTTGGTTTTATTTAGTGTTTTGTTGATATCAAAACGCTGGAGTTCGATGTGAGTCCATGGAGAAGATGAAGGTGCGACTTGAGGAGCTCATTCTTCTTCTCTGTTTTTCCCAGAATGCCATGCGAACGATGCAGTTCACGGAGGAGAACATCGGGGAGATCCTGCGCCTCCTGGCCGGGATCCTTCACACGGGGAACATCGAGTTCATGACGGCCGGCGGAGCACAGGTCTCCTCCAAATCAGGTCAGAGATCTTCCTCCTTCGTCCTCTTCACTCCTCTTCCTCTTCCTCTTCCCTCCTTCATCCTCTTCCTCTTCCTCTTCCTCTTCCTCTTCCTCTTCCTCTTCCTCTTCCCTCCTCTTCCTCTTCCTCTTCCTCTTCCTCTTCACTCCTCTTCCTCTTCACTAACAGGGTTTTCTGACTTCAGGTTCAGATTCATTTGTTAGTTGGAAGTGAAACGTCGTCGTCCATGAATCAGGGTCAATTTAACATATGACACATTCATTTCATTTCAGTTTTTATTTAGTTCTAAAAAAGTTATATTTACAAACTGAGGAAAAACCAAATGCTTAATGATTTAATCTACACATTCGAAAAGGAGAGAGAAAGAGTTCAAACTCATCTAATCAAACCTCTTCTCCATAAATCATTAATTGATTATTATCTTATACATAACCAGCTTCCTATACATCTGTAAATATGTTTTTTAACTGTGCTCTATATTGTATATAATGTACACAAAATATGTGTATTAATAAATACAATATAAATGATTAAATAAGGCTACATATATATTCAGTTTATATATATATGTAATGTATGTGTAACTTGTACATTCTCTATGTAACATAAAAACATAAAACAGACACAAGTCTTGAAATTGTCGGTGATAAGAAGTGAGTTCAGTTTGTGTTTCTCTCGTCTTCAGCTCTCAGCCGCACTTCCGACCTCCTGGGGCTGAACTCAGACCAGCTGGCCGAGGTTCTGACCCACAGGTCCATGATCCTCAGGGGGGAGGAGATCTCCACCCCGCTCACCGTGGAGCAGGTGAGTGATCTCATGTCCTTCAGGTGTAAAGGTGAAGTCATGGGTTTGAATCTGAGCTTCTCTCCCTCTTGCGTGTGGAAGTGGCCTCGAATCCCAAGTGAGAAGATCAGATTTGTGCTGTTGGGAAAATTAATTATTTTGAAGGAGCAAAACCATCAGCTGGTGTCACCTCACTGAGTCACGTAGTTCCTGCTCTGCCAGGAAACATGGTTCAGGTTGTGAACCATGTTTTCAGGGGTTATGTGATATTAAAAAGACCCTCAGCACACACTCAGAACCCTACAGCGGTTATTAAAGACTCCTGTTCATATTCTTCTCCATGAGGGACATGGTTCTCGTTCCCCTGTGACCTGGGTCTCCTCTCCTCAGGCGGTGGACTCCAGAGACTCCATGGCCATGGCCCTTTACTCCCAGTGTTTCAACTGGATCATCAGGAAACTCAACAGCCGCATCAGGGGCAACGAAGACTTCAAGTCCATCAGCATCCTGGACATCTTCGGGTTCGAGAACTTCGAGGTGCGTGGAACACTTTGTGAGACGTGCACATTCCAGCCACAGGATACATTAACATTCAGATGATTCAGGGGGAAATAAAAAACACTTTCAGCTATTTGGGGGTCTCACATGAAACCAGGATCTAATTAACTTCTCACTGATAAATATAGTTTGTTGAATTTAAATCCAAATCAGTCTCTGACCTCATATTTCACCTCTAGTCATTGAAATCATGTTTTAGTTGCTAATGAAGACTTCAGTAAATGCAGCTCAGGGACTCCTCGTCTTCCAGCTCGTTAACTCTCTGTTCTCTGTGTCTGGTTTCATTCTCTGCAGGTCAACCGCTTTGAGCAGTTCAACATCAACTATGCAAATGAGAAGCTTCAGGAATATTTTAACAAGCACATTTTCTCCCTGGAGCAACTTGAGTACAACAAGTAGGTGGAGGCCGTTTACTTCTTCACTGTGAAGTGAGACCTGATGTGTATTTGGATTGTTTCTTTACCCTCGGGTGTTCTCAAGGTTTCCTGATGTTGATCACGTGTTGTCTTGTCTCCTGCAGGGAGGGCCTGACGTGGGTGGACATCAACTGGATGGACAACGGAGAGTGTCTGGACCTGATCGAGAAGGTACGGGGAGATGAGAACTGTTTCAGGACAGTTGTTTAAAACTGTCAGATGAGGACGATGATTGTCTGAGAACGATTGAGTCAAGCAGCAGAGATGTGACGAGGATAAAATGATGATGATGATGAGGATGATGATGATGATGGTGTTTCCATAGAAACTGGGTCTGCTGGCGCTGATGAATGAGGAGAGTCACTTCCCCAAAGCCACAGACGACACGTTACTGGAGAAGCTCCACAGCCAGCACTCGGTCAGTGAACAAGTGATTCTGTGATGCAGGTTTGATTTCAGTCAACGTTAAAAGACAAATATCTGAACTGTCTTTTTTTCTCTGGCTGCAGAAGAACTCTTTCTACGTGAAGCCCCGTGTTGCTGTGCACTTCTTCGGAGTCAGGCACTATGCAGGAGAGGTGGGTTCTGCCTCGTCATCCTTTTCCTTCAGTGGAGTTCTGGTTGTTGTGTTCGGATCTGACGCCCCCTTGTGGCTCGTTGCAGGTGGTGTACGACGTGAGGGGGATGCTGGAGAAGAACAGAGACACTTTCAGAGACGACATCCTCAACCTGCTGAGGGAGAGCAGGTGAGAGGCCGAGGAGAAACCTGTGGCAACGAGGCAGTTTGGATTATAATGCCTTGCTCAAGAGCGCCTGCACCAATGTCACTGAAACAAGAAATGATAGAGAAATAAAAGTCCTGATTCTCACGATACTTCTCGATTTAAACGAGTCACGGACAGACAGGGATTTCTGGAATTATTAAACAGAAGATAATTTCTTACATTTCTCCGATTGTTCATTAAACCTCCAGAGTTGCAGTTAACCTCAAACTGTGATTTTTGTCTCAATGCGAGTATAAGCGATCAGTGATCAGTTATGATGCCGTCACATTACAGTTAAATCCTGTGTGAGACTCCTCCTGGTTCTCCGGGATCTGACCGTGTGTCCCTCTGTGGTTCAGGTTGGACTTTGTCTACGATCTGTTCGAACACGTGTTGAGCAGAAACAAGCAGGACACTCTGAAGAGCAGCTGCAAGCGCCGCCGGCCCACGGTCAGCTCCCAGTTCAAGGTACGTTCCCAACAAACGTCAAACTGGTGCAGTGATCAGCGGTAACTGTAAAGTAGTAACTGTAATAGTAACTGAAGTAGTAACTGTAATAGTAACTGTTTGTTTGTGCACGTTTATTTTGATGCAGAATTCTTTGCACTCCCTGATGGCCACACTCTGCACCTCCAACCCGTACTTCATACGATGCATCAAACCAAACACACGCAAGGTGAGTACACACACACACACACACAAAAACCCACACACACACACACACACAGCAACCACTAGCAGCTCAGGACGTGGGAGCGTTTTCATCAGACCATCGGCTGCAGACAGGAATGAGAAGTGTCTGGTCCTCTCTGGTGCCCTTTGACCCCAGGTTGCCTGGCAACAGGCAGGAGTCGTGGAGAATGTGGGGACAATGTATACAAAGTATTTACAGGAGTGAGTGGGGGGGGTGCACTGTGACTCAGTTTCTCAGATTTACATTTCAAACTTTATTTGCAACTCAGTTTACTCAATGAAAGAAAATGACTTGGTTGGCTCAGTCAGTCAAAACTTCACTGAAGAAAATAATAATTAATAATCTAAATATATGATATAAGAAAATACATGTTACAAAAAAAATGCAGTATATTGTTTGAAAAGTAATAATCAACACGACAAATATATAATTAAAAAAATAATCTACAATATAAGAAGAAATCGTCAAGAGAAAATATACGATATAAAAAACAATAATCTAACATACAAATGTACAATATAAGAAAAAAAATCTACAGTAAAAATGAAAATATGAGAAATATTCCTCAATATAAGCAACAATAATCCGATAATGTGCTCGACAGCGTGGAATAACTGATCGATATCTGTCTGGACGACTCATCAGAGACGTCACTGGGAATGAAAAACATGGAACCAGTCACTTTGATGGAAATTAACCGACTGGGAACTAAACTGGAAATGTTTCTTGGTAGTTTCCTCTTTCATTAAAGTTATTACCCAGCATTTTTTGGGGCCAGAATCTCTTTTGAATATATTTATTCTTCTGCAACGAAGTCTTTGTGAGCAGCTCTGTGAAGAGTCTCCGTCACACTGGAGCCGTTTAGACAGCAGAGGATTTAAAATGGCTTCACATCATCATCACTGTGCAGCTGTGACGGAGTCGGACGTGGACACTGGAGGTTTGTGACGCAGATGTGAAGAAGCTCTGAGCCGTTTGTGTTTGAGACTCTCGTTGTCGTCTGTGGCAGCACAGAGGGTCCCTGTGTGTGTGTGTGTGTGTGTGTGTGTGTGGGAGGGGTTCTCTACAAATTCTCTGCAAACTGAATCACTTATTACATTAACACCAGGAAGACGTCCGTGGTCTGATAAAGTTCAAAGTATTATTTGTTTTGACAGAATGCATACTGGTGTGGACAGACCTCTAAACACAACTAGGACAGACACACAAATACACACACGGTCATTTACACAGCAGCGTGTTATGGAAACTAAAGCTTGTGACTCTTGGTTTTATTGACTTGTGTCTGATTCTCACCAATCGATATCCAAAGGTGGAGCCAGATAATCTCAATCGCCCCCTGGTGGCTGGTTGCAGTACAGCTCATTAACCATCCTCCATGTTAGCAGATGGGACATGGATCGGACTAAAAACTGTAATATGTATGAAATCAGTAATTGTGAAAATGTAATTATATTAGAGAAAGGTTAGCAAAATGAATTCATACATATTTTAATGTTATTGTAATTTAACTGCACGTTATAAGATCAAATATATTTAAGAATCGTGTGAATCTGTCGTTATGAAGAAAACATCTTCTGCTAAGATTGGAAAATTCAAATTAGCAGATGAAACAACCGGCAGCAGTTCATCTGACCAGTCACCATCACGTTTGAATGTAAACAGCCCATTCTGCCACACAGATACACACACACACACACACACACACACACACACAGACACACACACAGGCCCTACAAGTGGTCTGCACAAATTAGCCTCAGCAGGAGATGCATCGCCATGGCAACCTCAGCCCTCCCTCTCCACACAAGAAGGGGGAGTGGAGTTTGTGGTTTGAAAAAGCCTTTGTTTGACTGTGTGTGTGAGTGTGTGTGAGTGTGTGCGAGTGTGTGTGAGTGTGTGTGAGGCGCTCAGTGTGTGGAGGAGACGCACAGTGTCGGGAAGTTCTCTGTCGTGTTTCTGTGGATTAAACGTTCAGATGGAAACAGACGGGCGAGCGACGATGCACGGTGAGACCTGATGCTCGTGTGTACTGCTGTGTGTTGAAGTGTGTGTGTGTTGAAGTGTGTGCGTATGTTGCACAGAGGTTGTGTCAGCGCGGTGGAAGGAGGTGACATGCAGCTCTCAGGTGTGTTTTCATATCCAGGACGAGTCAGACAGAAAGACAGTTGTTGTGAGAGCAAGTTGAATTATTACATTGACCTTTGTTTGGAAAACACAGACATCTGAGAGCACACTGGTTATTTCTCTTTAACCTCAAACTGGTTCCCACTGCTGGTTCCTGTCTCCCTAACTGGACTCGAAGGTTTTCACCTCGAGTTTCAAAGCATGAATGAGGCCGACGACACAATGAGGAGAAAGTGTAGAAACGCTGTGTGTCTGGATGAGATGCTGCAGATCTGCATGTGTTTGATTCTCTGCTGAGGAGAGTTAGTGTCGACAGAAGGATCCTGGTGAAGATCTGACTCCTCTGACAGTTGATGTTGGTCACAGATACTAGAACCTTCAATGACTAGATTCGTCTCAGAAGCTCCACTTCTGCAGGTTGGACTTGTGTCATGTCTCATGTGTCAGAGGAGTTTGAACCCACAAGAATCCTCCACTAACCCGGGGCCATGGCTTTAGGTCAGATTTACATTTAGATCAGGAATTCACACTCATATTCGAATCGCTGCTTTTCTCTCAGTTGAAATTGAGACCAGACGAAACAAACAATTCCTCCATAAATATTATAAAAACACAAACAGTTTCATCTCAAAGCCTAAAACCAAGAAACAGCTAATTTACCTTTCAAGAAAGAACTGTAACTTGTGTCTTGATGAAAGAAGAGACAGGAACCTTCATGCCGGCGCTGAGGGACGTTCAGCTCCTCCTGAGTTAGATTGTCTATCTGTGCACCCCAACGAGTCCCAGCCCCCTCGGGAGCTCAGTGACACGCCCCCTTTTGTCCTCCTGAATGCCCTGGGTCTTTGAGGGACGTGGAGACAGACACAGTGTTCTTCCCTCAGGCTTTTGTTGTCCCGTCTCTGTGGAGCCTGAGATGCTCTGTCTGCCTCCGGAGGAAGATTCACTTCACAGAACTGGACCTCAGAACATTCTGGCCTCTTAAGAAACAGAACCCAAATGTCATCTGCAGAAAATATCTGCTACAAATTTAGTCCTGACATGCAAACGATCAGTGACATTCTCAAGCCAAATGTTACAGATCCCTTTATTCTAGGTACCTCATATTTTAAGAGAGTCTGCAATTAAAATACATTTTGATAATATTAAGATAAACTGTCATCGTTTATATCTTCAATATTTCTCAACATAAGATCATCACAACGATGAGTTGACATGATAATGTTTTCTCTTTCACTTCTGAAACACGAGCCATCAGAGCAAATCTCAAAATGGATTCATTCACTTCTACAATCCCGAACAGAAAATCCATGACACGGCAGCAGCCGTTCACTGGCTTCACTTCGTCAACTGTGTGAAATATAAAAAGAAAGAGAGCGAGAGGAGCTGTGATGGGTAGAGAACGTGTGAACGTGTGACAGGCAGGAAGCAGAGGGCGGCTTCCTGCCTCCACTCGGCTTTGTGCCGCCGCTGACCGGCCGTATGCAGATGAGGTTTATGCTGATGAGGTGTCCTCTGTGGCCAGTGGCTGTTAAAGACTCCATTCAGTCTCTTCAGTGAACATCTCAGCAGCTCCACTGGGTCTGGGCTATCAGGGGAGATGGGAGCTGAATAAAGGGGATGTTACAGCCGGTATGAAAGCCACACCCCCCCCCACCCCCCCCCCACCCCCCACGCCCACCGAGGTTACAGGGTGAGAGGGGTCCCCGGGGAAAGCGTCTCTCACTGAAAGCACTTCTGTAAGAAATGAGGGTGACTCATCATCAAGTGTGTGTTTCTCTGGGAGGGGAAGTTGTGTGATTTGCACATTTCTGACTTGTGAATGAGTCGCGTGAAGTTTGAAGAATGTGTGTGGAAGTTTAAAGGGACGGAGGTGACGTGAGGTTCAGAGGTCAATGTGAGGTGTGTTCACAGCTGATGAGCCTCACACACACGGCTCTGGTTTAACAGGTGAAATGTCTGGTTCGGTGTGTCCGGCAGAGAAGAGCGTCAAAGAGTTTAAACATCTTCATCTCCAGATGTTAATGTGTCTGTTTGCATCTTCATCTCCAGATGCCTGACCACTTCGACCAGACCGTGGTTCTGAACCAGCTCAGATATTCAGGGATGTTGGAGACGGTGAAGATCCGACGCACAGGATTCCCCGTCAGGAGACCGTTCCAAGACTTCTGCTGCCGGTGAGTCTCAGCAGCTCCTCTCACAGGAGCATCATCTTCTCTGTGGTGACGTCTCTACAGGTTCTCAGACTCACGCACCTAAAGAACCTGCCTTCCCCCAAATAGCCTCGATTTCTAAACCAGTGTATTTCACAAATATTCTTTGTGAGATTCACCCTCCATCCTGTGAACCTGAAAACTTCTGGATCCTGAACCTTCTCTCACCCTGCTCCTCAGGTACAAGGTGCTGATGATGCGGGAGGTGTTGATGCCGGAGGACCCCAGGGGGCGCTGCATCCAGCTGCTGAACCACTACGACAGCAGCAGCGTGGAGTGGCAG
This sequence comes from Pseudopleuronectes americanus, assembly GCA_038501795.1. Taxonomy (NCBI): domain Eukaryota; kingdom Metazoa; phylum Chordata; class Actinopteri; order Pleuronectiformes; family Pleuronectidae; genus Pseudopleuronectes; species Pseudopleuronectes americanus. The sequence goes on along the minus strand of JBAMIH010000025.1, from coordinate 180,096 downwards.
ATGGGAAAGACCAAGGTGAGGGACAGATGTTTGTACGTCCACATTCACAGGACGCAGTCATCTTCATGTGCTGAGTCTGCATATTCAAACCTTTGCATTCACCCTGTGGCTGAAGGATCCTCTTACTTCCTGGTTCCTGAGACCTGATCCAGAGCCTCATTAAATTAACTCACTGGGTAAAGACCTGTTTCCAATCCACTTCGGCTGCACTCTGCTTCCCACAAGGCCTTATTTGGCTTTGTGCACCACGTGTGTGTCTGTGTGTGTGTGTGTGATTATGAAGGTCCAGAGCACCTGAAGCATGGAATCAACAGCTATTGGATTCAGTCTCTCTGATTCCACTACAACGGGTCAGGAAGAACACAACTGCTGCCAGTGTGTGTGTGTGCGTGTGTGTGTGTGTGTGTGCATGTGATTTCTGTGAGGAAATGAAAAGACAGATGGTCGACACACATCCCTGATCGCAGCGTGCTTGTGTGACGCTGCAGAGGGCGGCAGCAGGAGGTGTGTGTGTGTGTGTGTGTGTGTGTGTATCTGTGTGTGTCCAGGATAGACACAAGCCATGTGAGGAGTCAGCTCATCAGGCTGGAACAGGCCTCACCTGTATGATGAGGACGAGCTGCTCTCACACTGTGTCCACGCCGGCTTCCTGCTGCTGCCTGTAAAACTCTTAAATCACTTGTATCTCCCTCTGAGGGATTCCCCCTCGGAGCCTCGGCCCCTCGCAGACAGATTTACACCCAGTGGCCTCCAGCTCCTTTCAGGACACACATGTCCTCACCATTGTTTTGTTTTAACAGCCTCACACTTAATTTCCTGGAAGCAGAAGCTTCTCCGTCCACGGGTCCGAGCCCGAGAACCAAAAGTGCTCTGAGGCTTATCCAGACTGTTGCTAATTAGCATATTAATGAACCGAAAAGGATTCGCTTCTCAATTCATGGGGATGCAAATGTCCGGCACTTTCTGTGCACGTGTGATTCCTGTTTGTGCACGTCTCCCTTTGTGCCTACGTGTGTCCTTTATATGAGTGTGTACCTGTGTGTGGTTACGTTGTGGGGACTGAATAAATTCCCTCTCAACTGTTTTATTCATTAATTTCCGCTTTATTCCACCTTTCATTTCAATATGAACTAACTTTATCTCCTTCATGATTTTATCTTTGTGGTTTCTTCGATGTAAAGTTATGAGATTTGTGACATTGTGATATTTTTGTTATTATAATAACATTATGGCTCCGTGCGTGGGCGGAGACATTTGATATCTCTGATCGATCGATTGATTGATTGATAAACGCTCTCACAGCCTGACAGCAGCTGCGTTCAGGGGGAGACGTTGGCAGTTGTGTCTTTGAGTTTGTCTTTGTGTGTTTTAGTTGTGTGTGCCTGTAGGTGCACGTGCATGGGCAATTAACCTGCTCGTCAAAGAGAGAAGTCCACATCATCCCCCGGAAATCTCATTAGTGCTTCACCGCTGAGGATTCAACCACCCACACACACACACACACACACAGACACACACAGGACATTATTCAACAGGGGAAAGGCGATCTGTATCCTGTAGCCCACAGCACCGTGACATTTCCCCACCGTCCCATATCTAATTTCCCTCCCCCCTAATCGGATTAACCCCGGGCGTCCCTCTATCAATGGACGGCAGCTTGGCGGCTGCACTCAGCGCCTGTGAGATGAGTCTTTTCACAGAGAGATGTCCTGAAATCACTCGCTGCAGTAATCTGTGCTCTTTAGCAGCGTGAACAAAAGAGGAGGAGGATCTGGATTTGATTCATGTCAGCAGCTTTGTTCTCTTCCCTTGTTCTCCTGGACGGGGGGGTCTGTTAAATGGGGATGTTACAGAGCGGGCCTTCTCTTTTTAATCCTGTTCACTTGTAAATCTTTTATTCATAATGTGTGTGTAACATGGGGGATGTGGTGAATGCACAGTTTAAAGTAGCGTCCGTATCCCTCCGTCCTCGCTGTTAACTCTGTTCTTCAGCTTTTACCCATTTTCAACTTTTATTAAACTATATTTTAGATTAAAATCATTCTTCGAGCCCCTGGAAGCCATACGGTAAAGTTTCAAACAAAGGCCTGAAACCATGTGATCACCTCGACTGTGCAGAGACATCATGACCTGCACGTGAGTCACTTCGTACAGAGACGCCATCTAGTGGATCTCACGCTTCTCTGTCCTGCTTCCTGTTAGTCCGAGAAGGTTGAGAGTCGATAATAAAGCAAAAATTGGGAGCCGTCATGTCATCCATCTTTATGTTTAAGCCATAAACATCCAGATTAAAGTTAAATCTAAGTTGTGATGTTATTGATCTTATTGAAAATATATTGTTTTTTTCTCCTCCCTCTCCTCTCCTCGTCCCTCAGGTCTTTCTTCGCGAGTCTCTGGAGCATCGTCTGGAGAAGCAGAGGGAGGTGGAGGTGCTGAAAGCAGCCATGATCATCCAGGCTCATGTCGTGGGCTACATGGCCAGGTAGGACCTTCATAACACAACCACACGTCACCAAGCTGCTGACAAACCGTGACCTAAAGTCTGCTTTGTTCATTAACGTGTGTCGATGCTGCTCCACACGCAGGAAGCAGTACAGGAAGCTGCTGCAGTGCATCGTGGTCATTCAGAAGAACTACCGGGCTGTCTACTGGAGGAGGAGGTTCCTGCTCCTCCGCCGGGCTGCGCTCACCTTCCAGAAATGCCTGAGAGGCCAGCTGGCCCGCCGGGCCTACAGCCAGCTGCTGGAGGAGAGGAGGAGGAGGGAGGAGGAGGAAGAGGAGCGCCGCAGGAGGGTGGAGGAGGAGATGGAGAGGTGGGCTCATCATGTAACTCCTTACTCTTCAGTTTGCTGTTCTGAATTTACTAATATTTACTCATAACGAGTGTCTCGTCGGAATGATCGGCGATGAATATTAATGAGGCAAAGAATTCACCTACAGAAATGATTATAGAGATAAAATCCCAGGAGGGCAGGGCCGTGGTATCAGTAACACCAGCCCCCATAGAGGTTTATTTAATCTGGTGTGGAATGGTACCTACTGCTCTTGTTGTTTTGGTGGATGATGTATATTTTCTGTCTGACTTTAATCAGTTAAAGAATAATATTGTTGGCTAACGTCTCACTGTTTGTCTGCAGGGAGAGGCTGAGGCTGGAGGCTGAGACACTCGCCAGAGAGGTACGATGAAACCAGTTATCAAGAAACTCGATCAAAGTGAAAAAGAGTGGACGACCCAGATCTCAGCTTTATCTAAATTTGGCTGGAGAAGTCTTCTTCGTCCTAAAGATCACGTGGAATAAACTTTTCAAGAATTTTGTAGAAATTAGTCTTGAAAAGAAAAAGATTCCAGAAAGAAAGTAATAAAAAATGAGGCATGAAATTATTTCATTTTACAAAAGCAGCAGAATTAGAGTTTTTGTAAAGATTTGACAACTAGTCTTTTTGTACCATGAGCACCGTCAGTGTTGGGAACACCACTTTCTTTTCCATCCTCAGGCGGAGGAGAGCAGAAGGCTGGAGGAGACAAGAAGACTGGAGGAGACCAGAAGGCTGGAGGAGACCAGTAGGCTGGAGGAGACCAGTAGGCTGGAGGAGACCAGAAAGCTGGAGGAGACCAGTAGGCTGGAGGAGACCAGTATGCTGGAGGAGCTGCATCCATCTGAGGAGTTGGCCTCTCTGGTTTCGGCTCAGTCGCTGCCTGCCATGGCAGAGGCAACATCACCAGACGCCCTAGAGGAGCTTGAGTCAGCCGAGACCTGTGAGGGGGCAATTCGTCCCCATGAAGCAACTCAGGTGGAGGAGATCCTACGCCTGGAGCGGGAGATCCAGGCGCTGCAGAGGCAGAAGGAGCGCCAGGAGCTCACCCTGACGGAGGCTTCCCTGAACCGCCTGCAGCTGCTCCGCGACCAGGAGCTCAAGCGGCTAGAGGACGAAGCCTGCAAGGCGGCGCAGCAGTTCTTAGACTCGCTGAACTTTGATGAGATCGACGAGTGTGTGAGGAACATTGAGAGCTCCTTGGGAGTCAGTGAGGAGGACGAGAAGGAGAGGGACAGTGAACGGAGGAGAGGCGGTGAGGAAGAGGAGGTCGACGAAGGATTTGAGGCTGATGACGAGGCCTTTAAAGACTCTCCAAACCCGAGTGAGCACGGCCACTCAGACGGCCAACGGACCAGTGGCATCCGAACAAGCGATGACTCCTCAGAAGAAGACCCGTATGCCAATGACGGCGTTATCCCACCACTGCCTCCAACCACTCTTCTTCACCAGCCGCTGCCTCTACCGCCTGTGCCGCCAGCCTGCCACAGTGCATCGGCTTCATCCGAGGCTCAGTCTGATGACCTGGTGGAGCTCATACCGCCAAACGAGGATTCAGACTACGACCAGGATGACTACGACGAGGGTGCCATCTTGTCAAGTGGCAGCGTGGCGTTCTCCAACCCTCGCAGCGGGCAGTGGTCTCCTGACTACCGCGGCTCGGTTGGCACCTACAACAGCTCAGGGGCTTACCGCTTCAGCTCGGAGGGAGCCCAGTCATCAGTGAGTATCCTCCAAGTGTTGTGTAAGCTTACCATGTTTTCGCCCGTTTGTCAACAGCAGGATTACAAAAGAACCATTTCCACGAAATTCAGAGAGCTTTTATGACAGTTTCTTAGATGGAATATAAACTCATCCTGAAGTATTTGAAAAGCTCAAACCAGTCGGAATGTTTCAAACCCATTGGAATCAAACTGAAAAAGAAGCTAATCCACTGCAGTACAGCGAACTCATGCGGTAACACTGTATTTGTTCCAATTCCTTCCAGTTTGAGGACAGCGAGGACGACTTCGACAGGTTCGACACAGACGATGAGCTGTCGTACCGGCGGGACTCGGTCTACAGCTGCGTCACACTCCCGTACTTCCACAGCTTCCTCTTCATCAAAGGTAACTCCCTCACTACTCACACGCCTTTAAATGGCGCTGAGAAGAAAATATATCCCTCCAGATCGTTTACATGGACACGCCAGCATTTTGAAAATATTATAAGGACATTCTTTTTTTGTGGTATTCGTTACATTCTCCTGTTTTCCTGTGGCAGGCGGTCTGATGAACACGTGGAAGCGGCGCTGGTGCGTTCTGAAGGACGAGACCTTCCTGTGGTTTCGGGCCAAGCAGGAGGCGCTGAAGCAGGGATGGCTGCACAAGAAGGGAGGAGGCTCGTCCACGCTGTCCCGCCGGAACTGGAAACGCCGCTGGTTCGTGCTGCGGCAGAGCAAGCTCATGTACTTCGAGAACGATGGCGAGGACAAGATGAAGGGCGTGATGGACATGCACAACGCCAAGTAAGATGTCATCGAAGTCACGTTGCACGATGGATGGTGTCATACCTTCTGATTTAGTTCTTCATTAGCAGTATAATTAATAATTAGCAATGCTGAACACCTTCCAGACCAATACTCAATACTCAGAGAAGATACTGTGGTCATGAGTGTTTTCTGTGACCTGCAGAGAAATAATTGATAACACCGGTAAGGAGAATGGAATCGACATCGTGATGCCGGACAGGACCTACCACCTGATCGCAGAGTCTGCCGAGGACGCCAGGTAGGTCGGGTGTATGTTGTGCTCCCGAACAAAAGCCAGGCTTAAAAGGATTGAATAAGATGTGTAGGTAGCAGAGTAATACAGTGAGTTGTTGTCCATGGTTGCAGCCAGTGGTTCAGCGTGCTGAGTCAGGTCCACGGCGCCACCGAGCAGGAGATCAGAGAGATGCATGACGAGCAGGCCAACCCCCAGAATGCTGTGGTGAGCACCGGCCCACGTGGTTTCATGTAGAGAAATATAAAAAAGATCCAATAAAATTTTACAAATGACAGCAAATATTTAAACCCGAAAACCATTCAAACCATCACTGACCAACACTGTTTCTGAACCTCTGTCTCTGTCTCTGTCTCTGTCTCTGTCTCTGTCTCTGTCTCTGTCTCTTCAGGGGACGTTGGATGTGGGGATGATCGATTCCGTTTGTGCATCAGATAATCCAGAAAGGTGAGAACCAATATCAAGTCATTGTGTGTCTTCAAGTTTTGAAAAGTCATTTGAAAAGTGTCAGTCAGACAGAAGCCAGCGCTCCTCACTCAGATTGTCCACTTCTTCTTCTGTGGTGTCATCGTTTTTGGGCTGCGGCCATTATGATATGTCCACTTTTAGTTTTGTGGTCAAAATGGGCAAGATATTCACTAGCACAGAATCTCCTGAGATTTCAGAGTGTCTGGTTTTATTCTCACCATCGTTTCTCCTCCTTCGCAGGTCAAACTCCTTTGTCATGATCACAGCCAACCGCCTGCTGCACTGCAACGCCGACACGCCCGAGGAGATGCACCACTGGATCACGCTGCTGCAGCGCTCCAAGGGAGACACCCGAGTGGACGGCCAGGAGTTCATCATCCGAGGTGACGGGGGAATCACTTTAAGTGGCTGGAGTCTATCCCACAATGAGAGTTTTTTTGCTTTTAAATGTATATTTCTCCATTTAGTTAAACTTGCAAAAAGTGAATAAAAATCCCAAATCAAGTATTCAGTGTGAAACCTCTGGTTCCTGCTGCCCAGTCGGTTTGTTACTGCACACGTTGTCTGACAGAGATGAGAAGAAGTATCATCATGTGACTCCTTCTCTCCCCCCAGGCTGGTTGCACAAAGAGATGAGGAACAGTACCAAAGCGTCGCTGAAACTGAAGAAGCGCTGGTTCCTGCTTACCCACAATTCCCTGGACTACTATAAGAGCTCAGAGCGCAACGCCCTGAAGCTGGGAACGCTGGTGCTGAACAGCCTCTGCTCCGTGGCTCAGCCGGACGAGAAGGTCTTCAAAGAGACCGGTAAGAAAGGGACGAGTCAGCAGGCAGAATCAGGTCGGGTCCGATGTGTTGTTTCTTCATCCCTCTCCTCGCTTGCTCTCAGGCTACTGGAGCGTGATCGTGTACGGCCGCAAACACTCGTACCGTCTCTACTGCAAGCTGCTGAACGAGGCCACGCGCTGGGCCAACGCCATCCAGAACGTCATCGACGCCAAAGCTCCCATCGACACGCCCACGCAGCAGCTCATCCAGGACATCAAGGTAGGAAGCTCGTCGGCAGCACGGCCGTGCAAACTGGGGTTTATCGTGTGACAGTCATCTGTTGTGTGTGTCGTGCTGATGTCGGCCTGCTCTGCTCTCTGCAGGAGAACTGTCTGAACTCGGAGGTGGTGGAGCAGATCTACAAGAGGAACCCCATCCTTCGCTACAGCGCACCACCCGCTGCACTCGCCTCTGCTGCCGCTGCCCTACGGAGACATCCACGTCACCGGTGAGTCACAGTTACAGAGAAGAGTCATAGCGGAGGAACCGGCTTCCTGGATCAGTCAAATATCAGTGATACTTGTGTCTTTCACCTCATGAAGACTCCAACAGAGAGGATTATTGGCATTTTCCCCCTAAACTAGATATAATAAGAAAGAACCGGTTTTATCCACTTACTATGATACATTATATGGCCACGACCGTGTTATTATGAATCCCAAGTCCGTCCTCTTCCAACATCTCCTTAAATCAAATCCATCATATTATAAAGATTCAGATTCTGGACTGAAAAGCACAGAATTATGAAGACGAAGTGACATGTACGATTAATGTCAAGGAACCACGCTGGCTACTGATCAGTCAAGATCAACACATGTTGAAATGTGATTTATATTTATTAGACAATATGATCAACAAGTAGTTGAGACAGTTCTCAGTGTACAAACACTTTGATCCCACTTGAATGGAGCGTTTTTAAAGGGAGTTTGGTGACACTTCCTGAAGCTACACAGGGTTCAGGTGAAACGTGGCACATGTGGACATTAACCTCACATTTACATTCGTGGAGCTACAGGATCACATCCAGAGACCATCACTGACCTGTTCCCTTCATCCCCCGTTCAGCTCAACGACACAGAAGCTACACGACGCTCCAGGACGAAGCCCTCAAGGTGTTCAGCTCCCTGCAGCACTTGGAGGGCGTGGCCGACCCCGTGCCCATCATCCAGGGCATTCTGCAGACGGGCCAGGAGCTCAAACAGCTACGGGACGAGCTCTACTGTCAGCTGGTCAAGCAGACGACACGAGCGCCGCAGCCGGGAAGCACCGGGAACCTCTGCACCTGGAAGATCCTGGCCTGCATGTCCTGCACCTTCGTCCCGACCAGGAGCATCCTCAGATACCTCAAGTTCCACCTGAAGAGGTACTGGCATGTGCACAGATGGATGAAGAATGATTCATCTCCAATTCTCTCTGTAAATGTCTGAATCTTTGGCACCGACAATCTACACATCTCACTCTCGGCAGGACTCGAGAGCTCCTCCCCGGCTCGGAGATGGATCGTTACGCCGCCTTCGCCCTGGACTGCTTGAGAAGGACTCGAGCCCGGGAGAACGTCCCGTCACAGGAGGAGATCCGCTCCATTGTGGCACGGCAGGACATGAGCACCACCGTTCACTGCCACGGAGGAGGCTCCTGCAAGATCACCATCAACTCACACACGACGGCCGGAGAGGTGGGTGACACTGGCACATGGTGCATTGTGGGGAAGCTGGAATCAGCAGAGAATTTACATCCTGCTGTGTTTGTGTGCGTCAGGTGGTGGAGAAGCTGATCCGCGGCCTGGCCATGGAGGACAGCAGGAACATGTTTGCTCTGTTCGAACAAAACGACACCATAGAGAAAGCCATCGAGAGCCGCGCAGTGGTGGCCGACGTCCTCGCCAAGTTTGAAAAGTAAGTGTGCGCGTGTGTTTGTCTGCATTTGTTCCTTTGACTTTTGTGTGTTATTGACTCGCCCTCTGGCCTCCAGGCGATCAGCGATTCCAGACGAACACAACACCGGCTGGAAGTTTTACTTCAAGCTCTACTGCTTCTTGGACTCAGACAATGTTCCCAGAGACAGCGTGGAGTTCGCCTTCATGTTTGAACAGGTGAGACGAAGCCAGTCACTTCCCAGCTGTGCAGAGCCGTTTCATTTTGATAACCAATCGAGAAACGGTGCTCATCCTGTCGACTTCAGACTCAGCTGGTGTGTTTCTGAGGCAGGGAACCTTCCTGTAGAACCCATTTAACCCCATCAGGCTGTTTTGTGATAATACCACACATCCTTGTGGCCAGATTTCCTTTCAAAAAGAAATAGGTCCTTATTATCTGATATGTTCAATATAAAATTTCAAAAAACTAAAGCCTCCATCGAAAGTAGCTGTGTTGAGACTGTCTGTGTCTGCTGTCTACAGGCCCATGAAGCCGTCATCCGTGGTCGGTATCCGGCCCCTGAGGAGACTCTGCAGTTCCTGGCTGCCCTGAGACTTCAGTACCTCCTGGCCGATCACAGCTCTCAGGCCAACGTCCCGGAAATGTCCCAGGTGTTCCCCATGGCGCGATTACGGACCCGGGTGCAGAACTCTGCCAAGACATTCGCCCCAGGCACCGGCTCTGTGGCCGACCGCTCGGGCACAGCGGAGAGGAAACGCTCTAGCTTCCTGGAAGGAACGCTGAGGCGGAGCTTCAGGAGCGGCTCAATGAGTCGGCAGAAGCTGGAGGAGGAGAATAGCCTGGAGGCCTGGATGAGGGAGGAGGCGGCGGCGGTGAGAACCAGCGTGATGGACAAGTGGAAGAAACTGCAGGGGATGAACCAGGAGCAGGCCATGGTGAAATACATGTCGCTGGTGAAGGAGTGGCAGGGATACGGATCCACGCTGTTCAACGTCGAGGTGAGTAGAAATCATTTCATGGGACTTTTCATTAACAAACGCAGGAGTCCAAAACTGTGTCAGTATGCCTTCTGGTCATTCGTCCTTAGCAGCCAAGCCAGACCTCTGCTTTGTGTGGTTTCAGTGTCAAGACGGATCGTTCCCCTGCGACCTGTGGTTGGGCGTGAGCCGAGAGGCCATATCGGTGTACAAGCGAGGGGAGCCCTGGCCTCTGGAGGTTTTCCCATATGAACAGATTCTGTCCTTTGGCGCCCCGCTGGCCAATTCATACAAGATCGCCGTGGAGGGCCGAGAGCTGGTCTTCGAAACCCCAATGGTTCGTACAACAAAGCAAATGCTCCTTCAGAGCTGTGGTTAAAAGAATAACATCAAAACCCTCAGATCATTTTTCAGTCGTCCAAATGCATTCAGATCATAAAATGAGACACCAGCCGTTATTTTCTTAAACGTTGCTCCTCCTCACCTCTGCAGGTCATGGACATTGCCAAGCTGATGAAGGCCTACATCAGCATGATCGTCAAGAAGCGCTACAGCAACTGTCAGTCCGTCAGCAGCCACGGCAGCCACGGCAGCCAGTGTAGCGCCTGGTGAAGGCCGCCCTTTCAATCTTGACCTTATGGCTGTGTGCTGGAGCGCCGCCGACCGGCCGAGTGTGGACGCCCGTCCTCAGCGCCGGGGAAAGAGCAGCTTGTACATTTGACTCTGTGAATGCTGGAGACAAACCCCAATGCTCTTAATGTTAAGTCGCTCAAATGATTGTTTTGACTGGTCGCACTCCACAGCACCACATCGGCACACACGACAGATCAGGACTGTAACAGAAGGACGGTTCAAGATCATTTCAAAATGGAAGGAACAAACGACCAAAACCTTTTCTGAGATTTTCCCCGATTTGCCAACACGCAAACTGACCTGCAAGAAACAACTGGAAAACACAGATTATCAAGTGCAGGCAAATCGCTCACAGCACAAGAAGACGTCAATCTGCAGAAACTTAAACTGGAATCAAAACCAGCAGCTATTCGAATCGTGTGTAAGTTTGTTTTTTTTCCTCTTTTTGTTCAAGTCTTTCAGTTTGAGAGCAGGAATCATCGATTTCACGTTGATATTTTCTAAAGCTTGCACTGCAAACCCTGCGCTTGCACTCAAATAGCTCTGCTTGCTGTTTATTTTGCACCCAGATACTTCAACGAGGGCGGGGCAGTTTCATTCCTAATCGCCCCTTCTGTTGGTTCTCCAGTTTGACAGACTTGTTGCACAAATAAATCCGAGAGCGGAGGAGAAATCCGAGTAGACATTTAACGAGCACATGGAGGCAGCGTGATAGTGAAGCTGGAGCACAGGCAATCTGAGTGCAAGCGCACAGATTGAGCACAAGCAGGGGCTTTGTGTGAGTGCAGGCTTGTGAGTAAAAGTTTAAAAAAATCTCCATGTGCAATCAGTGAAATCAATGAAATCAATGAGTCCTGCTCTCTCACACTTAACGACTCTTGAATAGAGGTGAAAATATCTGTTGGTGTAAGATAAGTTAACTCAAATATAGAGTTAACTTAAGAGATTCCACTTCTTCAACACCAAAGAAAATCTGATTTCATTTAACAGGACGTTGTTTGCTCATCTGTTCTCATGTTGTCAGCTCAATGTGGTTGTGTCTCGTTTTGCAAAAAGGTTCTTTCTTCCCTGTTGCTAACATGACTGTGTTGTGTTAACGGGGGGGGGGTTGTGTGTGTCTGTCTGTGTGTGTGTGTGTGTGAGAGAGAGGTGTGTCGACAGGCTGTACGAATGTGAAAAAACTAAAGCAGAGAGCCTTCACACCGTCTATATTTTTCTCACTGTCTCCAGAATCTGTTCAATGTAAATAATTTGCAGCTCCAAACATTTCCACTTTGAGGTCGGCTGTCGTGATGGATTTAAGTTGAGATACGAAGGTCACACAAGTGCCTGTTCAAAATAAAGCAGGATGAAGGCCAATCAGATTTTCTCATATCTGGTGGAGGTGCTGCCACATTTCCAAGCAAATCGTTCAAGGTAGATTTCAAAAGCCTCTTTATTCTTTAAAGAAACTTTAACATAATCAAGAGACAGAGTGAGGCAGACTGCAGCCTCAGCGAAAACACAAAGAACGTCAACACCTACAGTTCATCGGATCGGGGAATTCAAAATTCTAAAGTGTGTCAATGTCCAGATGTACAAATTGTGCAAAGCGGTGCCTGTTCTGTGAGTTTGAGACGTCAAACAAGGCGTCAAAAAAAACACAGAAATGAGAAGTCCTCCAAACTTCCTAAAAACATGAATTAAATTTAGTCAAATTTAAAATTACCATCGCGTCAAATAAATATCTGATCTTTGTCAGCCTCTGCTGGCAGCAAGTAGGAACTGCAACAACACAAAGATCCCTTTAAGCTACAAACGCCTGAAACAGACGTGAGTTTAGATTCACCAAATTCAGAGGATTTCATTACAGAGGTTTGTTCCCGGTCATTTCAGAATAACATGATTGTAAATACTAAAAATATTCGTGATTGCTGACGTCAAACCTTCAACTAATCGTCAGCGAACGTCTCCCAACGTGTTTGAGTCCTCGCTTTCCGTGAGTTCCCCTGGATTTCAGTTCTTGTGCCTTTTAAAGATCCTCAGACCCCGAACGACTTGTTCAACTGGACAGTTTGGACAGTTTGACGTTTGGACACTTTGCAGTTTGGACACTTTGCAGTTTGGACAGTTTGACAGTTTGGACAGTTTGCAGTTTGGACAGTTTGCAGTTTGGACAGTTTGCAGTTTGGACAGTTTGCAGTTTGGACAGTTTGACGTTTGGACAGTTTGCAGTTTGGACAGTTTGCAGTTTGGACAGTTTGACGTTTGGACAGTTTGACGTTTGGACAGTTTGCGTTTGGACAGTTTGACGTTTGGACAGTTTGACGTTTGGACAGTTTGACGTTTGGACAGCTTTTGGACAGTTTGGTGACACTTTGCAGTTTGGACAGTTTGACGTTTGGACAGTTTGCAGTGGATCATTCCTTCAACATTTCACTGGAGCTCCGCAGGCGGCAGATCCATCCAAAGACGCGTGTGCAGGTTAATTCCACGGTGCCTTGCTGTATATTGCGAACCTTACTTTATTTTCTATGTGTGGTTTCCACCTTTTTTGGGTGTAATTTGCAATGTTATATATATATATTATATAATCATGTGGCTGTACATTTTATATTTCTGTTTTTTTTTCCTTGGATGATGACCACATTTTCTCTTGTTTATTTACACAAGCTTCCGACACACAGTGGATCTTATACCGGTATCTTTTATAAAAAATAAATCTGTATGAGTTGTTTTATGTATTAAAAGGATGATTCTAACAATAAATGGTTGCATATTTGATTTAAAGGTGTATTCAGTTTGGTTTTCTCTTTATTTCACACTTGTTCCACAGACTGTATTATCTGCAGTAGTTGTGTGTGTGGTGTGTTCATAGTTCCATTATTAGTGACGTCATGACGCTGCAGCACGTCACGTCAACTACACATTATGCAGACAAACAACACTGCTCTCCGTGTATACAAATATTCTTTATACATTACATCCATGTTACATTCAAAGAAATAGAAACACAGCCGACAGCTAAAGTCACATTCAAGTCGTTTCTGTCCTACACATTGGAACGTCGTCCCCAAGAACCGAGTCAAGAGACCGAGTCAAGAACCGAGTCAAGAACCGAGTCAAGAACCGAGTCAAGAACCGAGTCAAGAACCGAGTCAAGAGACCGAGTCAAGAACCGGTCCCCGAACCAGACAACCCGTCACACATCCAGGACGGCACAGGGCTCCTGGAAGCTCAACAGACGGGACACATCAAAACAACGAGTTTCAACAGCAGCTTTAACACCGGCACAAATCTTCTGAGGGTCGATCCTGTGTAGCAGCAGAGGCTGTTGTTGATACGTCAGAGATAAGAAATGAATCCTCCTTCTGACATCATCTGTTGTGCTCAATCTGCCTCGTTCACTGAATCCTGAAGGCTCGTGGGTCAAAGGCAGGATGGGAAACACTGTGGGTTCTTCTGAATGATGTAAACCAACTAAATATGAGAATTTCATGTCAGTTTGGCTTCTGAGCAGAGACTGTAAACAGAGATGGGGGACATGACTGCCCCCTGGTGGCTATAGTGCATCATACGTGTCCTCCATGTTAGAAGAAACGGGGTAAAACAACATGATTGACAGCTGAGAGTGACTCGGGCATGGTTGAGCAAGTGCATCTACCGGCCCCAGAGCAAACTGTTATAATACTTCATGTAGTAACACAAAGAATATGGAAAACACATCCCAGCAAAGCTCAGATTGTCAGGACCAAGTGAGAACCCTCAGATGTTTTGTTCCGCCTGGCGTTACACCGATGTGACCCGGATGACGACCTCTCCTGAGTCACCGTCCTGGCTGAGGTTGTTTCGGGGCCCGAGGCCGGGGCAGAATGGGGCCCAACTGAGGCAGGTCCACGGCTGTGGCCCCAGCTGGGAGGAGTGTAAGGGGCCATTGGGCCCAAAGGTGGCCAGGGGCAACCAAAGCGTCCTGGGGGCCAATGAGGAATGACCCGTGCTCATCTCCTCCATGTCCTTTGCCTTGTCGTAACTCTGGACGTCCCAGTGGAGGTTCACGGCTCGCCAGCGCATGAAGACGCTGTACACTGCTGCCCCCTCGTGGACAATCAAGCCTGTGACAACGACAGAAACGGACACGTTGAAGAAATGTTGAAGCTGTTGAAAATCCTATGCAAATTAGAAATGGTCCCTTAAGGCTGCAGGTCATATTCACTTCAGGTGGTTTCATTTCTTTTCTTCTTCCACCTTCCAACACAACAGAGTTTATGCAAAGGGATTTAAAACACACAAAAAACACCATACGTCTCTTTTTTCATATGTTTGTCAGATCCTCATCTCTCTCCCGGAGGCTCCACACTTACTTCACTTAAAATCAAAAGATAAGAAGCCAACATCAGCCCGACTATTACTCAGGTTGTGAGTTTGTATTATAGTGTTTGTTTCATTCCATCCTCACCGACGCACACCAGGTCCATGAAGCCGTACATGCCGTAGCAGATCTGGAAGAGGACGTCGCGGCGCTGCCAGATGGCCTGAGGGCTGAGAGCCGACCACAGCAGCCAGGAGATGCTGGCCACCAAGAAGAGGGAACCCAGGAACACGGCAATGATCTGCACCTTCTCCACCAGGGTGATGGTGATGGACTGCCACTGCAGGCAGAGAAGACAGAGAGGGAACAAATGTGTGTAAACGCACGTGAAGCTTAAATCCAGAGTTACAGGAACACAACATATATCTGACTGTGGTCGTCTCCTCAGATAAAACTCAACATCTAATTGCTCTGCCTCCGGGTCCAGACTAATGTAACTCAACAATCCAGCAGCAGATCTCTACTCCAGCCCACGTCAGCTCATACTGCTGGAGGTGTGCCCCCCCTACCTCAGGCTTTCCAGGTATACACGTGGTTCCACACCAGAGACTTAACGCCAAATATAACTTATCACAATTATTAAAATCAAATACATTTTTGAGAGTTCATTTGAAGCAGAGAGGATGAGATCAGGTTTCAAGGTTTCCTCTCAGAGGCTCCTTGAAGAAATGTGACCAAGTCTTGAACCCTGTCTGACCCTTATTGATTCTCTTGATGTGGGGATTTGCTTCACTGAGCATTGAGGTGTTTTGACGATATATTTATGTATTTTATTTGTCTTTCTCTGTATGTTTTTGCTCATTTCTGCTGCGTCTGTCACCTGGAGACAGGGTATGGGGGGGGTGGGGGGGGTGTTCTCAAGGACTGGGGATAAAACCAACAAAAAACTAAACGTGAGCCTCGTCTTTCGCTCCTTCTCTTCTATTCTGTTCGGTGGATACCGTGTTATATGGATGATCAATAAAAAAAGAGTGATGTCCTGCAGTGCTCTACCTGCCACGGCCTCTTCATGTTGATGGCGATGATGTGGAAGCGATAGCAGCAGAGCTCGCAGGTCCAGCACCCCCGCTCGCTGATCCACTTCAGCAGGCAGTGCTGGTGGGTGTACCGGACCGAGCCGTCACACCGGCACGGGTTCAACAGGTCGCCCTGGAGACCAGAGAGAGGGCAGAGGTCAATGTACTATAAAGAGAAGATTTGATAAAATTACTTTAAGACATTCACAAGTGGAAAATGGACTTTCTATAGATCTGTCCACTTCCTGTTGCACCAGTGACGGACGAGCATCAGGATAAGGAAACACACTTCTGGATCAGTATTCAAAGCGTCTCCTTGGAGGAAGGTGTGTGTGTGTTTCCCATCATTTGAAAAGTCCTTCTCTTCCATCAAGAAGACACACGACCTGTTCACCACGGGGCTTCGGCAGCATCGCTCAGATCAATGATCATCTCTCAAAGCTACACTCACGGATATTAGCAGGCGGACATTAATCATTGAAGACACAGATTTGTGCTCCTGTTTTTTCCTCGGGAAGCCATTACTGCAGCGCTGACCTGCCGGCTGAGCTGTGAGTGGCATATTAATAGTATATTAAGGTCAGTGGTCAGGAAGCTCGTTTTTCATCATGTCATGAAACCTTGTGGGTTTAATAGGACCTCGGAGGCTTCGTCCTGAATGAAGTGACGCGGCCGCGGCGGCTGAATCTGTGATTGATAAAAAACAACATCTTGGAGTCTGAATCCTCGAAGGGCCCAGAACGTTGCACGTATTCGTGGATTATGATAAAACTAGATTGCGTAGATATACAATAACCCGACACAAATACACTATTGACGACACCTCTATCTTTACAGCTGTCTTTACTGCTCCATCTCTATCAGACTTCTTCTTTAGTACAAGAACAGTTTTCTAATTGGTATTCCCTGTTACTAGGAGTGGGGTTAAAGGGATAGTTCACAGAAAAACAAACTTCTTATCTAGTAACCACTGTGCCGATGGAGGGAGGCTGAGGTGCATGAGTCCACAAAACCCTGAGGTGTACAGTGGTGCAGCAGAATCCGACACAATTGAAATAATACTTCAATAGACGTCAGATGTAATAAAACAACAGAAAAAACATAACATGTCAAGTGTCTGCAGGCCCCACCGTTCAAGTTTCAGTTTACAATCCACCGGAAGAAACAAAGCTAGCTGACGTAGCCACGCGATGGTGTCGGAGGGTCTGTGAACGCACCTGGCTAAGATCTATCAGATCAACTGTGAGTCGTGAATATTGGAATAAGAAAGTTTTTTTTAATACGATTTGATCATTTATTTTTTACAGAGATCAATGGATTCTAGAATTTACAAGAAGGCAAGCGAGGCTTCAACTGAAGAGTGTAGACAGAAGTAGAATATGTGCATGTCAGTGCAGACAGGAAACAAGAGGAAAGAGAACCAGTGACATGGCGTCTTTGACCTCTTGACTTCCAGGAATCAACAGCTTATTATTATGATTTTGGTAAAGTTCAAAGGATATTTTCATGAAAATATTAAAATGACAACCTGCTGATGCTGGTCCGAGGTTTGTGTTAAATGACATCTCATTCTCACACAGGAATATTTTAAGTGTGAAGTTTCTGTTTTGCAGTTTTCTTGGGAACCGGTGAGCTTGACCAGCCCCTGGCCTCATATCAAAATCAAATATTAGTCTGGACCCGGAGGCAGAGCAATTAGATTAGCTCTGCTAATAGGCTATAGCCCACGTTCAGAAGACAGGATATTCACTTAGGCGTTTACTGGCTGACTCCTCTTCCCCTCCAGCTCCGGTGGGGGGGAATCGTCCCTCATCGAGTCTCGCTGTCACGGAGCAAAGAGGCAAACGGCGTGTCAGGTTTCAGAGCCAGAGTGTCCATTTGTCCCTGCTGGTCCACATCTGTCCCTCCAGCTCCAGGAAGACGAGCAGACAGTTCGGCTGACGCATCGCGTGGGGATGACGTTTATTATAAACAGATTATGATTCAGCCTTTTTCATCCACCTCGGATATGATGGATATGAAGCAGTTTGATTCAGTTGGTTTGGATTGTACAACGGACCAATACACAAGACCTAGATTTGACTGTGCACAGGAATAAATGTGCACTAAGAAAACATGCAAGCAGAAGTTCCCTAAAGGGAGGCAAATATTTCTGCTTCCTCTTGTATTCAGCTGCATTTTAAAGTTGGGATTTCCCAATAAAAATATCCTGCTCTGGCCCCTGCTCTAGCTCTCGCTCTAGCTCTCCTTTGGCTCCTGCTCTATCTCTCGCTCTAGCTCTCCGCTGGCTCCTGCTCTAGCTCTCGCTCTAGCTCTGGCTCTCCTCTGGCCCCTGCTCCTGATCCTGATCTAGCTCTCGCTCTAGCTCTCCTCTGGCTCCTGCTCTGGCCCCTGCTCTAGCTCTACTCTCGTCTCCTGCTCTGGCTCCTGCTCTAGCTCTACTCTCGTCTCCTGCTCTGGCTCCTGCTCTAGCTCACGCTCTCCTCTAGCTCTCCTCTGGCCGCTGCTCCTGATATAGCTCTCGCTCTAGCTCTCCTCTGGCTCCTGCTCTAGCTCTCCTCTGGCTTCTGCTCTTGCTCCTTCTCCGGCTCCTTCTCCGGCTCCTGCTCTAGCTCTCCTCTGGCTCTCGCTCTTGTCTCGCCCTGCTCCTGCTCCGGCTCCTGCTCTAGCTCTCCTCTGGCTCTGACTCTGGCTATCGCTCTTTCTCTCTTCTGGCACCTGCTCTAGCTCTCCTCTGGCTCCTGCTCTAGCTCTCGCTCTCCTCTGGCCCCTGCTCCTGATCTAGCTCTCGCTCTAGCTCTCCTCTGGCTCTGGCTCCTGCTCTAGCTCACGCTCTCCTCTGGCCCCTGCTCTAGCTCTCCTCTGGCTCTGGCTCCTGCTCTGGCCCCTGCTCTAGCTCTTCTCTTGCTCTAGCTGCTCACCCACCGGTCGAGGCATACGTCGTCCACATTGAGTTTGGTTCTAGAGGTTTCAGTCGCCTGCTCATACCTGGACCTGCTCTGGAACTGAGCTGAGCCGGGCCCCCGGACCGTGGCCCCCCCACTCCCCACCACCGGGGTCTGACCCGTGCCGGAGCAGCACTCACCTGCTCTGCGCCCTGGAAGCAGATGCGGCAGCTGGGGGTCGGGATGCACGTGTCACTGCTGCAGCTCCAATGCATCGCCTGCGTCTTGCACGCTGCACCCCCCCACCGCCCCATCCTCGCTGGAGAAATCCCCCCGGTTGGATTCCTGCAGGTCAGCCCCAACCGTGTCCCCGCAGCCCCGGTCCTCCCGACGGTCCTCCCGACGGTCCTCCCGACTGTCCTCCCCTTCGTCCCGCTCCTCTCGCTCCTCTCCCGGTTGCGCCTGGTCCTCGTCCCCGGGATGCGGACGTCCTCGGGGGGCGCGCGGTTCTTCCTCCCAGGTGTGGCGGTGGCTGATGGCGGCGCCCCCCCTCGCCTCTCCCTCCTCGGTGCTCATAATCAACTCAAGTGTCGGAATTAAATTGCATAGATGTCCTCCAGCCCTGCGAGCCGTGATGCAGATCCCAGATCCCGGATCCCTCCGTCCCGTGGATGCCGAGCCGAGCCGCGGATCAGCAGCCAGATCCCCGCCGGTGCTGCGGCCCGTCCGCCGGCTGAAGCCGCCTCCTCCGCTCCGGGGACCCGGGGAGCGTTTCCGAGCAGCCGCGTCCAGGCATCGCAGCGGGAATCAAACCGACCTGAAGCTCCGGATTCCCGTCTCCCTCTCCCCGTCCTCCCCCTCTGCCTCCGCCTCTTTGGTCCAAGCTGACAGCTACACAACACACAACACACAACACACAACACACAACACACAACACACAACACACACACTTGTATCTAAGTGAGCCCTTGATAAAATAAATAGATAAATACCACTTTTATGTATTTTGTATTTCAGTATATTTTGAAGCACCAGACATACAACTGTATTTAGTTTTTACTGTATCGAGTTTATTCTGTTTTTTACATCAACACATCTGTGTTGTGTTTATGGGGTTAGGTTCCGAACCTAAACCTAATGATAAAGGACAAACATTTCCTTCCACCATGTTGTCTTAAACACAACTTCTTGGACAGAATCAACCAAGTCATCGCAGTAATAAAGTATTACACACACACACACACTTACACACACTTTCTGTCCAGAATCCTCCTGTGGTGAGTCCAGCTCAGGAAACAGAACTCGTCTCAGGGGACAGAACCAATCAATCACATTATCATCCCATTAATATGATGGATGAGGTCACTCTCCCGACCCGTGAAGGCACCATCTCATCAGCCCGGAGAGAAGAAGAAGAAGAGCTGCATCATCTTCACAGCTCAGCTGGTCTAATTGGCAGGGATTGTTTGGGAAGTTCTTGATGTATCTGGGCCACACTCTTACCAGTGGGGGTAAAATTAACATATACAACATTAGGTGCAGCCACAGATCCTTTAAAAGATAAGTTTATTCCATATTATTATAAAGAAACAGCACTGCAGTTTCAGTCAACATACATTTTCTTCCCAGACTAATACGAGGACATGTTGACCCCTGGAATCCGGTCGTCTCTGAGTCCAGGTGACCACATGTCAACATCTGAAGGCAGAGGTCAGATATCATGTTATGTGAGGCCGCAGGAAAGTTGACCTTTGACCTCTAAAAAATCGATTCAGTTAATCCGTGAAGTGAACACTGTGCAAAGTTTAAGAGGATTCTCTCGCGGTCTTGAGCAAATATATTCACAAAGCATCAAATTCTAAAGAAAGCCACAGTATAAAGCTGTAGATTCTCTGTGAGGACAGAGAGAGAAACAAGAGTTAGAGCACGAGGCTGCAGCTCAACTTCAGATCATCACATCTGAGCTCAGAGGAGGAGGAGGAGGAGGAGGAGGAGGAGGAGGAGGAGGAGGAGGAGGAGGAGAGGAGGAGGAGGAGGAGGGGCAGGAGGAGGAGAGGAAGAGGAGGAGGAGGAGGAGGAGGAGGAGGAGGAGGAAGAGCAGGAGGAGGAGGAGGAGGAGGAGCAGGAGGAGGAGGAGGAGGAGGAGGAGGAGGAGGAGGAGGAGGAGGAGGAGGAGACTGAGTTTCCAAGACGAGTCTTCTCTGCTTCTTTTTTCTTCTGACGATGTCTATCTCTTTCCGGGGAGTGGGCCAGTAATGGACTCTAATGCAGCAAAGGAAATTATCCACTCATGTCCAATCACTACCTACGAAGCACCGATCAATACCAGGTCCCCAGGGTTTGAAGGGAGCCCAGCTGAGAGCCGGGGCTGAGATCGACCGCCTCCCAATTTACTTTTGGATTTCAACTTCCCTCTGAGAGGTCGGCGCCCCTCCACTCAGAGCACGTTCCTCCTCCAAGGCCCAACTCTCTCCTTCAATTCAATCCAGCCGATCCAAACACCACAGGTCCACAAATGATTCCCCAGGAAATCAGTGTGTGTAAAAACTTCGTATCTCACATTGTTAAAGAGAGAGAAAGAAATTCCCAGATGTTCCCCTTTATCCAGATGGATGTTTCTTCCTTTAACGGAACTATTTAACGAAACATCCCTCATCCCCTTGTGCTCGATTCATCACAGCTGTAAACCCTTGATAAGAACTTGTGGGTCAACATTTTACTGCATTTACAGAGAAACTTTGATAGCTACTCCTATTTTAACCTTTGTTTTTTATTAAGTTAACGTTTCTATGTCAGGAACAGCTGAATCAATTGATGAATCCATCAATTCTTACAATTATTGGTATGGGTATGTTTGGTGTTTTTCTTGGGCCCATTACAATGAACATTATGGACACACTTCCCTGGTCCAGAAGAAGAGAGGCCAGAGGTTTGGTCTTTCTAATGATGTGAAGAGTTAAAAGCTCACGATGGAGGATAAACATCAGTCAGAGACGTTTCACAACAACCAAAGAAGTTGTTCCTCTCAATGTTTTCTAACAGCTCAAGTGAACGAGTCAGTAAGCATGAACTGGGCGTGAACTGCTTCCTGATTGGCTCCCCTCTCTTATGCCTCCAGCTGCTGGAACTAGAACCCTCTGTCCACAGCAGCCTCACTGGAGTTGAATTTAAAAAGGGAGCTGGTGGAACACGTAGGCTTTGTGAAAAAGTCTTTACATGAGTTCAGATGATCCAATTCAACTTCAAGATCATGAGCAACTAGTAGATTCTAAGGCAACAATCTAAACACAGAAGGTGAGCAAATGAAACATATGAACAAGCATCAGTCAAATGGTTGAACTAATTTAAAGAATCACTTCCACAGAGCTAATGCTCCTCAGCCAAGTCGTCCTGATCAATTATTCTCCTTCCCGCCGTCGGCCTGTCTGCAGAGCCCCACCCCCTGTGTTCTTCCAGTCGACTCGTTCTGCACGGGGCCGGGCGCCTTACACCCCCGAAACCGTTGTGCCGCAAACACTCTCCCAGCCGGCGAAAGGAAGTGGAGAGCCTGCCAAAGATAGAGTGGAGGACCACAAACAGATGGAGTAGCTGAGCTCATTAAAGGGCTGGTGTGTGGTGGCTCAGCATCCTGCTGGAGAAGCCCCATCAGCTTTCCATGACATCATCTGCACGAGGCCCACAGCGCCTGATCAGTCTGACGTATCTGAAAGAGCTGCACTGAAGATCCAGCGCTCAAACCCTCGTGTTCAGGAGACGGCTGAAGATCCACAGAGGAACCATCAGTGTGTATAATAAGGAGAATTCCACACCGCAGCTGTCAATCATGATGGTCAACACCATTTTATTTTAATCAAAACTAAAACCAAACTCTTACAACATAAATCGGTGCGATAAGAACTACTTAATTAATTGT
Source organism: Pseudopleuronectes americanus (assembly GCA_038501795.1). NCBI lineage: Eukaryota > Metazoa > Chordata > Actinopteri > Pleuronectiformes > Pleuronectidae > Pseudopleuronectes > Pseudopleuronectes americanus. The sequence goes on along the minus strand of JBAMIH010000025.1, from coordinate 157,575 downwards.
TTGAAGTTGGGTTCACCGGCGATCTGCCCACTTTACAGTCTGTACTGCAGCCAGCCACCAGGGGGCATGATTAGGCATGATATTTATTGCATCATAGTTCTATGAGCGGACTTCTCTTTCCTGCTCAACAAATTAAAAGGTCGGATTCGAGCTGTCTGCATTGAATCGTATCACTCCTCATCGCAGAGAGCAAAACATTGGTCAAGGACACGGTTCATAGCTGCTAAGTTTTATTTCTTAATGGTTCCTGCACCGGCAAACAAAATGTCAAACAGAGCTAAATAGTTCCCATTTAAAAAGACGACTGTATCCAATAAATATGAAACATGTATTTAGTTGGATGCATTATTTGTCTTTAAGATCTAATCGCTCATTGGTCGAACTCCTTGATATAGACAAACTGCAGCAGATGTAAATATAGATTCTAAATACTTTGGGACACAAATGGTTGCTTAGTTGAGTCGATGAGATCTTTTCCCTTGTCGTCAAATCACAAGTTCATTTCACTCTGATTTCCCGTGGACCGACACTTTCCGCTCAGTGACAGAACACGATCAAATCAACACAACACATGAGATGGTGACAGGTTGGGGCGGATCTGAAGGTTTGATGGTTCCTCCTGCCACAGGGTGAGGAACCACAGCATCTGCTGCTGTGCTCGATTCTGAACTCAGTCTTGTTGCCTGGAAAACAGCAAAGATGAGACCGAACCACGGTCTCACACCACGTCCGGTTCCCCCACTGACAGTCTAGAACATGATCTGGATTCTGAAGTGCTTCTGCTTGTTGGCGTTGTTGTTCATGCCCATCTTCAGCATCCACTTTGACTTCATCAGCTGTACGTACTTCATGTCCCTCTGGTTCCGATGGAACGAGCTGTTGCCTGAGAGAAGAGAGAAGCAGACAGGTTCAGGAGCAGTTCTATTGTCTTAATGAAGAGAATAATGAAAAGAGAACAGGAGCAACACTAAGGACTTTGAATCTAAACTCAGAAGTTATTTGTTTTATATATCATTAGGATGTTAAGCGCTCATCAGAGACTGTGCTTTGGCTGCAGTAACAGAACGTGAGCACAAGAGGGCAGGTCTCAGAACAGGTGTGGATGCGCTCAGCTCCGATCCCTCAGACTAGATATTTAGATAGATAACAATATTTAGATTTGGTGGTGAACTCTTACCTCCATCTCCTCCCCAGCCCAGCGCCTTGTACTGCCGGAGGACTCGGCCCACAGCGTTCTTGTTGTGGCTGAGAACCACCGCTCGCTGATATCCAAATCGCTGCTTGTAATATCTCATGAGGGAGCGGTGGCCGATCTTGGCCCCTGAAGAAACACACAGCAATCAGAAGAATTCCAGTTAGAGCACGAGCACATAATCAAACCACGTGATGATCACAACGAGCACAGATCCTTGAGCAACATCTACAACTATTAAAAGAGCCAATCAATTGGTGCTTACACATTCAACAAAGTGTATTAATTGCTCAATATTTCTCTGTGATTAACCACAGGGAGTCCTGGTTTATTTTGTAATGCTTTTTCCTTTATATATTACATTAAGTGATTATCATGCCACAGCTGGGCATCTTCATTTGTTCAGCACCAATGTGCCTCTATGACCAGATAATCAATATAATATGTCAAGGACAAAAAATGTATATATGCAAAATACACAAGAAAAATCAAATCTGATTTGGATTTTTTTTACTATAAAAATCCCAAAATGCTCCAGAAAGCCAAGTGCAAAATGTAAATATAGGCTGCAGATGTGAGATAGAATAATAAAGCGGTAAAATCAAGCACTATAAACTTGTTTGAAATAAAGAAATCAGGTGTAACCATATATCATATCTGTGTCACATCACAGTTTGGGCTCCGAGCTTTGCATTCAGAGTGATGGGAGTTAACAAATGATGCAAATATTAAACCTTTTTTTTGTTTTGCACTTCCGTGGTGTTCTTTCTATCATAACTTTCACTTGGCTGATCAACACTAAACGAAAACAACATTCAATTCGAGTAGAAAACCAGCGTTTCGTGAGGGAGATGAAAACTCATTTTGAAGTCACCTGACGGCAGCGTCAGCTCCAGCAGATCGTCATCGTACTCCAGGTCTTTGTCGTCAGGCAGATCTTCGGTCATCTCTGAATCCCCCCCCTCCTTGCTGTCAGGGTAGCTGCTCCTATTGACAAAAAAACAAAGCAAGCAAAAGAACGTGAACAAAAATGACAGCGATGCCTTTAAATGCTGATTTTCAAGCAGAACATCTGTTCAAGGTCCAACAAGCAGGAGGCGGAATTCACATTTTTAAACCCAGATGAGTTCAGTTCCGTTTAGTTCAGTGACCTTTGACCACAGAATTCTCATCACGTAATCAGTGAGTACAATTTAATATTTGAAACAGATGAAATTAAATTCGCTGCTGATGTTCCCGATACATCAAGTTCACAAGAACATGCTTTGTATGGTAAACAGAGTTAAATTCAAAGAACTCCAAAATTAAATTTAATCAATTAATTTAAAGAATCCCTCATTGTGTTTTTGAAAGCTCAAGAGTGGAAGGACGGACGACCCCAAACCAAACGCCTTTGCTTAAAGGGTCAGTATGTAGAAGGTAGTGGTGAAGTGTCATGATGCAGCTCAACACCCCCCACATCACCGTCCTGGGGACCTGCTCACCAAGACTCAGTCGGCAAGATTTATTTAAACTTTGGCAATTCTGTGAGCTCTTGAGAAAACTCAGGTTTTAGGTGGTTGATCTGAAACAAGGCTGTGGTTCCAGAGTGTTTTCATTCTGTGCATCAGGCGTTTAGGGGTTAACCTGCAGGAGATCTTCATCCACTCCCACAGATCACCTCACACAGCTGAGCAGATCACAGGTTATAGATCATAGTGACTTTAATTACCTGAAGTCATAGAAGTCAGCAAACTCCAAAGCAGCGTCGCCATCAGTGAAGAGCTTACAGTGGCTTTTGTCTGTCATGTGACTCTGAACTGCTTCTGCTGAGTAAAACGAGCGCCCCTTCTCGTTACACCATAAACACACGTTCCCGGCTCCGACCTTCTCTCCTGGGACGAGGAAGAAAAGAGCTTTTGTTAGAATAAGAAAATTAACAATGAATCACATTTTTTTACAGGAGGTGAATACAAGACGGTTACATTACATAATAACTTGCAGCTGTTTTCACATGACTTGCACAGATTAACATAAAGACACAGAAGTGAGTAGAAGGAGTCTTTCCTCCTCTTTAGTTCCAGTTTCATTTGACTGCTCAGCACTACACTTCAGGGTCCAGGTGAGTGAACTGTGGTCAGAACTCACCGAGGTACCGGACCAGGCCCCCGAGGTCCACCAGGAACTCCACGTCGGGGATGAAGAAGCTGTGGACTTTGGTCATGTGAGCGACATTTTTTAAGAGTGACTTTGAGTGATGGGAGCAGAACAGGCAGTCGGTGACGGGGATGGAGCCTGGCAAACCAACTGGGGGGGGGTCAGACAGAGCCGCAGAGTCTCCTTCCTCCTGATCCATCGTCTCCTCTTCAAGGTCCTCCATCTCATCATCATCCTCCTCCTCCTCTTCCTCCTCCTGGTCAATGTCCTCCCACTCTTCTGGAAGATTTTCATCAGAACATTTTAACACCACAAATGAATGGATGTGTTCATCATTAACTTCTGTAGTGTAAACGATGACGATTCAAGAGAAACGTCCTCAGGTCTGTTCATATAGATAACTGCAAAAAGCACGTAAAACAGAACTTGATTGTAATTTATTTTTTAAATAAGCTTAGAGGTTTACTCAGATATTACCTCCCTCAGCTGTGGCTCCCTCTTCTTTCTCTTGCCTCTTGGCCTGCTCCTCCAGCCACATCATGCGGGGGGGTATGTCCGGCCTCTCTGTCTTCTCCTTCGTCCCTCCTTGTGACGTCTGGGCCTTCCCCTGCTTGGCCAGGCTCGACCTCTGCTGCTCTTTCAGGGCCTGCTGCAGGGCCTCGTTCCTGGCGTCTTGATCCACCTTCTCATCACCGAGTCCCTTCTCCAGGTTCTTCTCGTTCATCCTCTCCACCTCCTTCTGGGCGGCTAGCAGCGCCTGCTTCTCGGCCTGCTGGTGTTTGTGGGACTGCAGGTGGTTCTGGTAGGCGTTGGCGCTGGAGAACTTCTTGTTGCAGACGGCACAGCCCTCTGTGCTCGACGACTCCTGCAGATGTTTTTCGGCAGCAGCCCTCTGAGCCAGGACGCGCTCCTGGAAGTTCTCAGCCGTGACGGGGGGCATGTCGGCCACCTTGCGCTTCAGGTTGTAGCGGTGCCAGTCGGTCTTGTAGTGAGCTCGCTGCACTTCGCCATCGGAGAAAGCCACTCGGCAGCTGATGCACGTGTAGGAGGCCATGGCAACCTGGAAACAGGTCATGTTGAAATTACTCATTCATATCAAATCAACAATTTGTCACAGAGGGCTTCACAATGTCAATAACATACTCTTAAAACCATTTGGATTCTACCCAAAACAAAAACAGACCAAACTCAATTCAAAAAGTAGCTGATGGTTTGAAACTGCTTTTCACCAAAGATCCCAGAGATACTCAACTCACTGTTGGTAAATTGTATATTTAAATTAAAGGCAAATCAGTATTTAGTATTTAACTAAAAGAAGAATAGTCTTAGAATCATAAACTTTGTTGAAAGACATTCGGCAAAACAGTGCTTTAATGCAACAGGGTGATTTAACCCATTGTTTCATGCAGTTAGTTCCTACAGTATATTTACATGTGATAACTCAGTGAGTCAATAACTATTGCTCTGTGACTTTTAAAGACTCATATTCCAACCTCTGACCCACGAGTCATCTTTGTGCAGATTTGTTATCATTTGTCTTACATGATAATAAAGTATGTATGAAGGTGGTGTCTTTGTCGAGCAGCTTATAAAATAAACAGAAACAGAAAAACGTGAACTGAACAAGCTTCTTCCTTTAGAACGTAAAGGTTCAGTGTGTGGGATTTAGTGCCATCTGGTGGTGAAGTGTCATAATACAGCTGAACCCCCCCTCACCTTCCAAACATGACAGAGAACATGTGGTAAACATCTGTTGGACATTTGGTCCAGTCTCTATCTACTGTATAAAACATGGCTGCCTCCGTAGAGAGGATCCGCTCCTGGTGTAAATATGAAGTATGTCAATATCAATGACCCACTCTAGATTAAATAAAACAATTCGTATGATATAGATGAAACACTCGTGAAACATCACCAGGATTAATTTATCCTCAGTTTCTGCCAACAGGACCGTTCGCCCAAATCGTACACACTGGACCTTTAATACAGGAATGTTGCATTTAAAAGTGAAAACCATAAATCTGGAAAACACACGAATAAGCTTTGTCTAGTAAAAGTAAAGGAACGTGACAGTACTTAAATAACTTCCTGTTGACAGTCATAACATCGATCTAGTGGACATTAGCTTAGCCTAGTAGCTAGCTGCGCAGTTACAATCTAGCTGTTAAAAGGAAGTTAAAGAGGGTCGACGGCGAAACTAACGATAGTTCATTGGCTAGCAAACAGGCTAACCAAACCTCAGGCAACAGCTAGCAACCAGGCTAACCAAACCTCAGGCAACAGCTAGCAACCAGCTAACCAAACCTCAGGCAACGGATAGCTTCAAGCTAACCAAACACTCAGGCAACAGCTAGCTTCAAGCTAACCAAACACTCAGGCAACAGCTAGCATCAAGCTAACCAAACACTCAGGCAACAGCTAGCAACCAGCTAACCAAACCTCATCACATTTGTGCAGCCTTTCACATTTAACAGACCACGTGTCGGTCACTGTCCAGGACTTTACCACACACATGCGGGCAGCACGGCTGGTGACACTTACCGAGTGATCCGGTGAGCAAGGCAGCACCGAGGGAAACGTGTCCGGTGATCGAGCCACAACCTCTGGTCCGCTGCAGCACCGACGACACACGAGGGCGAGTGGCTTCTTCGGCGGCGGTGGAGCGGCGCTTCATGTGCAACACCGCCCCCTACAGGGTTAGTGCTGTGCTGCTGGTCCACGAGGTGTGGTGCGGGGGGAACCAGTATCTTGCATGGTATTTTACAAAGTACATTTACTTTGTTGCTGTACTTCAATACATGTGTCGTGTGTCTCTACTTTACTTGAGTAGAACAAGTAGAAAGACTGGATTTAAAAACTGTGTTATGTGTTTAAAACTTCAGCTTCATCACACATTTGATTTGATTTTTATTTGTTGAAGAAATACAAGATGACATACGTATATATCAGGATCAATACAGTTTACAGAACCTTAATCACAGAACCTTATTTCTATATTGATTTAGAAAACAACATTCAACATTAGTTCTTTCAAACACATTCATGTCAGTGTTTGATTGACAGCTGATCTCTGTGCAGAGCAGAAACGTCATGGAGACGAAAGAAGTTAAAGATTTAAACACAGAATCTAAATTACTGCTTTTACTGACTCGAGTCTATTTGAGTTTACAGAACTCAGCTGTGCATCCAGGCCAATCGGAACTAACTCCAGCATAGAGAGGCTGAGTGAACGTGGTCTGGACTCTGTGGAGGAGAGTCATGGTGTCAGAGACGCTGTAGAAGGACAGAACACCTGCACTGTGATCCAGGTACACTCCTACTCTGGAGGACCCACGACCTGAAACTGGAGTCTTGATGCTGTTGTGATAAAAGTTATAACTGTTTCCATTACAATATAATGACCAAGATTTATCATTGAGTCCAAATCTACATTCATTTGAGTTTGCTGCTCTGCTGGTATTCTTGTATGTGACTGCTACACGAACTGATCCCATCATCACCAACTTCACCTCCACCTCCACCTCCCAGTAACAACGTCCAGTCAGACTCTCTCTACTCAGGACCTGATACCTACCAGAGAATCTGTCTGGGTGATCAGAATAAGACTGATCTTCACTCATCCATGTTACTTTTCTGTTTCCCTCAGATAATAACAGACGTTTGTTTACTGTGTTTGGATCCAGTGTGATTTCCTGTGAATATCTTAAGAAGTCAGCTCTGGTCTCTGGCTCTGGTTGTGGCAGTAAAACATCCACTTGAGACACAATCTGTAAAATCTCTGTCTCTGTCTCACTCAGAATGTCCTTTAGTCGACCTTTGACCTGGGACACAGCTGCTGTCACGTCCTCAAAGTACCTCAGAGGACGGATCCTGATGCTGGATGGGTGTGTAGATCCACTGAGTGGTGACAGTGAGGGGTAGTTGTGTAGAAACTGGTTGTGGTCCTCTGTGTCTGAGAGCTGCTTCAGTTCATGGTCTTTCCTCTTCAGCTCAGTGATCTCCTGCTCCAGTCTCTCCTGAAGCTCTCTGACTCGACTCACTTCAGTGTCCTGCTGGGATCTGATCTGCTGCTTCACATCAGAGCTTCTTTTCTGCAGCAGACGGATCATCTCAGTGAAGATCTCCTCACTGTCCTCCACTGCTTTATCAGCAGAGCCATTGAGGGCCTTCTCCTCCTGTTGAAGCAGCTTCACGTCTTTCTCTGTGTCCTGGACTCTCTGCTGGATTGTTTGTCTCCTCAGCCCGAGCTCTCTCTGCCTCTCAGTCCTTTCTGCTGCAGCTGACACTGTGTCGTGGTCTTTGTGTTCATCCACAGAGCAGAGATAACAGATACACTGCTGATCAGTGCGGCAGAACATCTTCATCACCTCGTCGTGACGAGAGCAGATGTTCTCCTGGAGCTTCTCCGAGGGCTCCACCAGCTTGTGCTTCTTCAATGGAGCTGACTGAAGATGAGGTTGGAGGTGTTTTTCACAATAAGAGGCCAAACAATTCAAACAGGACTTGAGAGCTTTCAGTTTTCTCCCAATGCAGACATCACAGGCCACATCTTCAGGTCCAGCATAGCAGTGATCAGCAGGAGAAGCTTGGAGTCCAGTCTTCTTCAGCTCCTCCACTAAAGCAGCTAACATGGTGTTTTTCTCCAGGACAGGCCTCGGTGTGAAGGTCTGTCTACACTGAGGACAGCTGTAGCTTCCTCTCTCCTCCCCTTTGTCCCAGTGGGTGTTAATACAGCTCTTACAGTAGCTGTGTCCACAGCCAGTAGTCACCGGATCCTTCAGTGGATCCAGACAGATCGGACAGCAGAACGTTTCCTGCTCCAGTGGATTTTCTTGCTGCGCCATTTCAGCTGCTGCCAGAGACTGAAGAACAGTTTCACTTCCTCTGAACAGAAACAGATCTCTGCTCCTCCCCCTCTCGTTCACTCCCTGCAGTGACTCAGCTCCCACAGTTCAGAGCTTGTTGTTCACTGGTTCTTACACTGACACGTCTGTGAAGGGAGGAGACACAGACATGTCCTGACTGGGAGGAGCTGCTTGTGAGTTTGTATCTGTGTTGTCACATCTCAAAGTAAGTAGTTGCATTTGGAACTGTCACATTCAGCTCTCAACAGCACAGGTTGTAAGATTCACATTCTGCAAAGTTTCCAGAAAAGTTAACGAATCTTTTCAACTGAATAAAAACCAACTTACAAAGTGCTTCACAAATGAAAAACACAAGTAAAAATACATAACATAAGTGACAAAAGTTGTATCAAGATCCAAACCCTGTTGTTCTCGTTGCCTCTCAGCTCCTGAACTTCACCTCACTTCACTTATAACAGCAGCTAGGTGAAGGGGCCAGAGCCAGTTAATGTTTAGTAGTCGAAGTAAAACTCATTGTCTTTGCAATGAGGAGCGAATTACAAGCTTTGCTTCGTTCCTGGATGTTCAGGGTGTGTTTTATTACGGATAGCTTGACAGAGTCAAGGTCATTCGACAGTTCACCCAGATAAGACAGAACTTAATGACTTTCACAGGTCAATGTTCTCCAAAGTGTAATTCCATGTGACGCCACAGTGTGGCCGACCAGGACAGGTCTGTCTATTCTGTAGATCTGAGAGAGGCAACGAGGACTTATATGGACAGAGAGGAGCTGGCTGAGTGTTAAGATGGAGGGTTATCATCAGAGAAATTAAAAATAATAAACCCACCTTTATTAACAGGAGACTGTAGAAAATAAACCCTCCTTCACAACAGCTCACTGAGGAAATACTGCCCTCTACTGACCACATGCTGCCAGACATGTGACTGGAAGCTCCCCTTTGAGCACCACATCTCAAAATGTTTTTAATAAATTCTTCCATAATCAGATCCATTTGAAATGTAAGACGATCTCGCCCGTGGACTCGTGGGGGGCCTTTTCTCTGAAGCAGAAAATCCCTGAAGTATCTGCAGTCTAGAACCAACACATATGATCACAGCTGTTTTATGAGTTATTTATTTGCCACCCGTTTGTTTCAGGACTGATTTAAATCTTTCTTGATGACTTGTACGGCTCCTCGTGGTCTTGTCCCAGGACGCCTCCCATCTCGGGTCCCTGAGTCAGCTCCATGCAGCTTGTGATCTTTGGTCTTTTGGGGAAATCAGCTCTGCTTCAACTGAGCGAGAGCCTGACGATGAAGTGAGAGTGAAATCCACGTTGAGGAGTACATCAACAAACCACTTGGTGGCGTCACACATGGTCATTTAGAACAAAGTTCACAAAACTTAAAACTCCTGGGAAATTGAAACAGTGTGAGACTCTTCAGGGTTTTCTACACGGCCTTCTGCTGAGAAGCAAACATGGAGGGTACAAAGACAAGTGAAGGAAGAAGCACAGGAAACAGTGAGAGTTGGTTTGTTCACTGTGCAGCTGCAGTTCCAGAGGAGACGAGTGAGGAGTTCTGCAAAAACATCAATTCAACAAACTGAGACGCTGAGCGGAAAATCCAGCTTTCTGCAGCTTATTTAATGATTAATGATTAATGATAACTATGTTCTCCTTTTCCTGTGATTTACTCTATTACAAGTTACATACTTAGTTATTTGAGAAAACTGACGATTGACAGATTAGTAGCAAACTAGAATCACTGTCTGGTGGTCGTACGACTCTGCCAACAGGTGCAGTTTGGATTTCTGACTCCACATCCATATCGTTTCATCTCTGAGTCAAAACGATTGTTTCTACCAAAGCTGAAGAAATTCTCTCAAGGTAGTTTTTAGATATCATGTTCACAATGGGATGTTCTTACAAACAACCCAATAACCTCATGACTGCACTTTCCTCAGCTTGTCCAGCAGGGAACATGGACATTAACAGGTTCTTCATGGGTTCTACATTAAAACGGTTCAATAATAGAATTCAGGGACATCTGGTGGTGAAGTGTGATGTTGCAGCTGAACAGCCCCAGCCCCCCCCACCCCCCTCTCCTCCAAACATGATAGAGAACCTTTGGAAGCTTCAGTTGTCACAGTCACTCAGGAAGTTTAGTTTGATGTAAATATAAAGTATTTAAGTTTAAAGTATTTTAATATAAATTACCCATTCTAGGGTAAAGAAAAATATTTGTACAATTGTAGATTAAACACACAAGTGAAAACATCACTTGGATTATTTCATATTCAGTTTCTGTCAATAGAACCTTTCACCTGAATCTTACACACTGGACCTTACAATGAAACATAATCATGTCTGAAGTGAGTAGGACACAAATATGAATTTTGGCCACAAAGAAAAAATATCTATCTAGCGTTGGTCAGACTTGTAGACCCTGCCTTGAACAAACAAGTGACAAGAAAGAGAATTTTGAAGCTATTTGTTCATCATAGTCGTACATTCTGTCGTTAGAGAAAGAAGGTTATTAAATAGGCCCAGATATTACATAATCTACACAGAGCTCTTGTCTAAAAGTGTCTATACTTTACAGGATTGTGTTTGGACAACACATCACTGAGGCTCATCTCTGCACAGCCTCAGCCGCTCACGACTCCAGTATCAAAGCTCTGCTGGTTTCAGCTCCAGGAGTCATGCAGCATCCACACAAGTGCTGTCATCATTTGTCATTTTTAATATAAATCTTTTCACCCTCACACAAATTGCACATTTCTTTCTCCAAATGGACGCACAGTCAGCAACTGGCTAAAAGAAGGAGAAACAAAAAGAATAAAATAAAGAGACATCTAACTTGATCTTACCACCACTTTACTATGGCATGCATAGGTTTCAGACCTTACTCAGAAAGAGACAACAGACACTTTGTCTAAGAAAGATTCTAAACGATGGTGGGACTGCTTGCGACTCGGGGAAGAAAAGGAAAAAGGACAGAAAACGAGTTTTTCCCTGCAACACAAACATCCAGCTGCGAAGTCGACTTCCTGAAGAGTTTGGTTCTTTCTTTTGAGAGCGTGCTGGCCGCAGTGCGTTGACGATACTGAAGGTTTTATTTCTCCATCCAGGACTTGAGCACTAAAGAGGCCAGAGGAGGATCAGGTCAGAACCAGGGCTCTCCACCGAGGGATCGGGGGGGAGCGAAGGTCGGTTGGAGACACGTTGAATATATTGAACATACTTCTGCTTCAACCAGGCGCTGGTGCCTGAGTGTTTACTGCTGTTGTGTCACAGAGAGAAGGTTGTCGGTTTACACTCCAGTTTCAACTGGTGGGACTCGGACCAAACTAAAAATAAAGACTTTAAATAAATGTTTGTGAAAGATTGTTTCCGACTTTTCAGGGAGCATCTCACACTTCATGTTTCTGATAAGTTTGGTTTTAATTCCTTATTACATGATGCAGCACTGGGAGCAACTGACTCGTGCTCTGAACAAAGCACCAACCAGTGCATTTAGTATTTCACTCCTTCAAATTATTAATTTCTCTTTGAACTCCGTCCGTGTGTTGTTTTAATGTCCCTGTGCAGAACCTGGAATCAACCGCTGCACGTGAATGAAACTGGAGACGGGAGGATCAACTCCTCCGTCGCTCCTGCACAGGCTTCGTGTCCTGGATATATTTTGTCTTCATTTCCAGACAGTGGGAGAAAGTGGGGACGCGTCTTTATTTGCAGTCTATGGCTGGAAGGGACCGAGGGCGACGCTACTAGCACCTGTTGAACATGAGGACAAACCAAAGACCTGTTTTATCAACGTCTAGTCTGTGACACAACAGGATCAGGATCTTCTCCAGTCAGGAGCTCATCATTCTAAACAGAGGAGGAACAAAGGGACATTTTGACTCCAGAGTTCTTTGTGGGTTTAAAATTAGCGTAGACACTGATAAGAAAATAAAGATGAACAAAGTTTGCATCTCGCCTGCTGTGCAGCCGGAGGCAACGAGCAACACGGGGTCAGAGGTCGCAGGGTTCCTACACAAGGTTTCCATTTCCAATATTCCAGACTTTGTCCAGAGTTGTTCGAGGAATCTTTCAGACACATTTAGCAAAGCTGTAGTTAGAGAGATCACGTCGCAGCAGGCACCACCACACCTGAAGTTAAAGATCTTAAATTCTCCTTTCCAACACTTGACAGACCTGGAGAAGGTCAAAGGTTTCACGTTCCCACCTGCAGAGGAACCCTGGAGTCCGGAGGGAACATGAGAACCAGCAGGCCGTAGGGCTCACTGATGTCAGCACAAAGTTCTTTACTGGAAAAAGTTCCTTTCATTTGATAACTAAATATCTCACTCTACTGATAGAACTCCATTTTGTTAGAGTCGTATATAAACGTTAACATGTACACACGCTCGTCACTGGTCGTCGTGGAAGCGGGAGCTTTATTGTAATAGGTCGGTGGAGGTTGCTCTTGCTGGCGCTCAACAAATATACTGTGAATGCAAGTAACAATAATTAATATAATGATAATTAGAATAATAATAATGACACTCATCATTGTCTGCACGGTGCCTCGTAAACCTGGAAAACTCAAAACAACACAAGAGCCAGGTAACTACACCTCCTCAGCACAAAAAAAACAAACAGAAGATTAAAAACAGGGAACATGGAGTCGAGGCGGCGGTTTCTCTCTGGCTTCTTCCAAGTCCCCGAGTCCATATGCGCCACATGAATGTCTGACCCGTGTCCTGAAGTCAGTGGGAGGTGAGGGGCTGAAGGAGGGGGGGGGGTGGACTGTCTGTCACAGAGCCTGGGGGGGGGGCTGTAGCTCCAGCTCTCAGAAAGCCTCTGTGGAGCCTGTTTGCAAGAGTTAGTGTGTGTGTGCGCTGACCTGGTGAGTTGGGCTTTCAGGGACCACGCTAAAGGGCGGTCGGCCGTCACTCGTCTGATTTTTCTTTATTTGTTCTTTCCATTTATGTTTGACCTGGAGTCTGTCTGCCCCGGTTTGCTGCCCCCTGGTGGATGGGGGCAGGGAATCTGCATGAGTTTGGCTCATTGGATATTTTCAAGTTGGCTACTCTTGTCCCCGTATAGACGCAGGGCTGGAGGAGGGGGCTAGCAAGGCCAACCAGGGTGGAGGTGTGATTTCATATTTACGATGGAAAGAGATAGTGTGTGTGTGTGTGTGTGTGTGTGTGTGTGTGTGTGTTTGCTTTGAATGTGGTGTGTGTTGGCGCCCTGAAGATCTGCCCAGAAGTGTCCCCTGGTCCTCAGTGGCGACTGGTAAAAGCAGAACAAGAAGCAGGTGACGTAGTTGATGTTCATCTACTTGTTATCGTGCAGAGGAGCGTCTCCTCAGCTAATATATGACTACAGGTGGAGGGAGACCTTTCTGGACAGGTCCTCAGAGTGTGTGTGTGTGTGTGTGTGTGTTGTGTGTGCGCTCGTATGCACCAGGCTAGTGCAAGTAATCGTCCACTGAGGCGAAGGCGCAGGAGCCACTTCCAGTCCGTGCCATGATGGTGAGGCACTGGGCGGCCTGACCCACGGCCTGGGCCAGGGGGGGCTGCTTGGGCAGGTTGTGAGTCTCTGGAGAGAATGAGGAGGGAGAAGAGGAATAAAAAGATCAGAGCGACAGACGACAGAGACCAGAGGTGAAGATGCATCCGTACGTTTCAACCTCCCAGAGCTTGTTGGGCAGTTGAACAATATAGTGTTGTCTGAATTTAACAAACATCAAATGTTCAACAGTGGAAACACACTTTCCAGTTCACACACTGGTTCACACTGGTGCCATTCATCTACTGCTGTGTCGTCAAACTTGAAAAGCTGCCCTACCTAATATTGCACTGTTGAGGGTGGAGCAGACCGGCTCTCTCTGAATGGCGTCCAGCTGGTATCCGACTGGACTGTTCCACGGGTCTGAGTAGGCCAGGAGGCTGAACGCATCCTGCAGCAGGAGACAGAAGGAACAGCAGAGACTGATCACACAACCACAGAGGACTGGTCCTGCTCCACCAGTGGCTCCCCACAGGTCGCTGTTACCGCCTCACACAAATTAACCATTCCACCACTCTGCAACAGGAAGTATCCTCCAGCGTCTACACTGGCCAAGGCCAGTTACTTCCTGGCTCCTTAGCAACTGTGGCCATAGTAGAGCAGGACATGTCTGACAGATGACACTGGATTATGGGATATGTAGGATGAAATGTTCATGCTCATGTTTAACAGTGAATCACTGAGTTCCCACGTAAAAACTTTAGAGTTGATCCATACATTTCTGCTGCAAGTGCCGAAAATGCCATTTAAACTGTATTTCTTCTAAACCTCAGATAAGTGTCTTGATAATAATTCCAACACAATACCAACATCGTTGTCCTTCAACCTAAAAGCATTTTGTAGTAATTTTACAAGATTTTCTGTGAGTTATTTAAATATTTAATCGTAAATAGTAAATGCCTGGTGAATATGAGCAGAGGTTCATGAGCTTTCAAAGAAAAACAACGCGTTTATGCAGTGTGAGTCAAAAGAGCAGAGGGATTTGTGTGTTACCTTGAGCATCTTCTTGTTAGTGGAGTTCTTGCCACACTCACGGCGGAGGTGTTCGCTCATGCTCTGGAGCTCCCTGCCGAAATGGATCATTCTCTCGATGGCTGCCTGGCTCCCCCCGCACAGCTGCCGCTTGGACAGAGCAGATTCCACTTCTGCAGAGCCACAGACAGTGAGACATGCAGGAAGGACGAGGTTGTGGTGAAACTGGTCAAAATTGTAAATTTGACAGAGAACGAATGATACAGTATTATTCTGAGAGAGGAGAGGAAGACTCACCAGCTCTAAGCCAAATACATGTTAGACACAAGCACAACTCCAAATCAACCAAGGTAGAAATGTAGTGAAAGGGTGCCAGGGATATGTTGCCTTTATGTTAACTCTACACACACACACACACACACACACACACACTCACTCTACCCACCCATGTCTGCGTCGCAGTCGTCCGGCTCTGCGGTGTGTTTAGAGCTGCCGTTCAGGAAACCATTGGAGGAGGATTCTGTCACTCCGTTGGTGAAGTGGTCGACCTCCATATCTATGTCATTGCTGCAGAAAATAAAAAGAGAGAATGTGTGAAGGCTCACAGGAAGGACTTCCTCCTCATTGGACGAACCATCCCACACGGTCAATAACGATAACTCCCATTATTAATGCTTCTACTCCGAGACCACCCAAAAATTCAGCTTCATAAGCAGCCCAATGAGAGTGAGGCTCTGTACCTGGTGACGGGCGGCTGACTGCGGCTCCCGTTGAGGCTGACGTCAGCCGCTGGGGGGGTGGAGCCAGTGCTTGGAGGGCAGGGCTTGTGACTGTGAGGGGAGGAGCTGTGGCTCTTACTAGACGTCACGCCGTTACAGCAGCTGCTGTCAAACCCTTAAAAACGGCAAGAGTCATGAGACATGTTTAAAATCTAATATAAAGATGGTGTTTTCTGTTTGTTCACATTTGTTTTTTTCAGTGTGATATTTAAGCCTTCCAGGGGTTGTTAGCTGTTAGCTCGCTAGCGACAGGCGGTGTTTGTGCGTTTTGTTTGGAAACACACTAACATGAAGCTATCGAGAAAAAAAAAGAGATGATGCAGAGTATGGACTTGATTCCTGTTCACCAGATGTGAATGACACAAGCACATGTGGACTGTACCTGTGAGGTGCGGCTGGGAGCTGCTGGCTTTGTGGCTCGGGCTGCTGAAGGGCCGCGGGGAGCCGGGGTAACTGTCCTGAGACTTCGGGCTGCGACCTCCCAGACACCTCACCTCACTGTCCGTCCCATTCACCATCTCGATGAACTGTCTCACCCTGGGGACAGGAAGGAAAGAAAGACAGCCTTTTAAACCACATGTATCCGTCTCAATAAAGCCATTTAGTCCCCCCACCACACTTTACGGATCAGCTGCCTTCAGATGATCCAATAAGTTTTAAATCATTAAAAGAAACATTCAAACTCATCCTTGGTCGTACTTGAGCATGAAGAGCAGGTCTGGGTTCCTCTCCAGGAGGTTGGGGTAGAGCTGCTGGGTGGTCTCGATGGCCTCGCCCATTCTACCTGACAACACCAGCTTCTGGATTTCTGCCAAGCAACAGTGAACACAGGTTTACAGGACACATGACGGACACCGGGTTTCTTTACACGGATTTTATGCTTCGTTTTGTTACAGTAATATTCCTGTGGAATTGGTAACACTTTGTCATAAAAAGTCACATTCCTAAGTTCCTAAGTTAAATTGCTTCGGAGATCACATGTTCTGGTTTACAGCACATCTCATACAGACATTCCGGGGACTGTTAACTTTTGGAAACTCTGCAGAAAGTCCGGAGGCTCTGACTCGGATATTGGCGTTCACACATCCAGCCCCTGGGGAGAACCTCCCTGGATTCTCTGGAGTTTAATGCAGGTCTTAAAGCAGCTCTAGAGAAATGCCAGCACAGAATGACTCACTCTGTCGGTTTTTGATGGAGGCCAGCTCCTCGTGTACGGCCTGGTCGGTGGATTTGGCAAAGGCTTCAGCCGTGGCACAGTAGCTGTGGTGCACCAGGTAGGAAGCCACCATCCTAACAGGGAAAAATGTGGGAAAACACATCAAGTGATTAGACACAGGGGAAGTGGTAGAGCGCAGACAAATCCGATTAGAAGTGGTCTCAGTTTGTACCGCAGTGCACCCCCTTACTTCTGGATCATGGACTGCCACTCGCCCTCGCGCTCCCCGATGGGGAAGCGGTCGATCTGGGCCTGGATCTTTGTCCTCCACTCTCGCATGTAGTCCTCGATGTCGAACACAAAGGGGTGTTGGCCGAAGTTTGCATCAACCACCTCCCCTGGAGTCTGAAGGCCCACGGTCGGGTACAAGTTTGGCTGCAACAAAGAGAGAGAGAGTCATGAGCTGTTACGATAGAACGAGGTGGAGATGGAGAATGAAATGAAATTCTCAGAAGTTTATCTTTTGTCTACATTTAAAACGAAACTTCACCTATCAAGCTGATCAATGTAGAGCTTTGTTCATCAGAACCAATGACTCAGTGATTGTATTGTCATGTGCTGCGTTTTCTGAAACACTGGCCTGATCCACTTTGGCATTCAACTTCCCAATCTAAGTTTTTGTGGAGCCCCCAGTCTCTACAACCTCCAATCAGCAGAGATGGAAACATGACACCAGGGTGAATGCACCAACTTCTTCTTTCTGTTGGAAGCCTAAATGCGGACGCTGCATTAAACGGATGCGCATTACACTTCTGGGCGGTGAAGTGAAAAAGCCATGAACGTTTGTGAAGTGCAAAAAGCAAAACTGGCCAGATAGCAACGTGAGAGCTTCTCAGTTTCAGCACGTTTGATGACAAGGGGACAGAAAGTCAAACTCTTCAACTGGCAGTGGGAAACAAGTCCATGGACTTTTAGTGGGATTACCTGCTTAAAATACAGATCACAAAAACCTTCATGTGTCTAAAAGTTGCCTTTGTCACGGTCCAACAAGGTCAGCTGTGCCGAGGTGACGCAGTGCACAACGCTGGAGGAACACGAAGGTCTGGCTCACAGTCAAGCCCGGGCTCAATGGATTATTGTTGTGGTTAAGACTCTTATTTTCTTCTCCTTCTAAAACAGCCGGCCCTGCTCTCATTTGCTGCTCAGCAAGAAGGGGAATATCTTTAAAAACAAGGATCTCCCTCATATTTTTATGAAGACAATTCATAGATGCATCCCACTGGAGTTAATGTCCATTTGGTCTGGGAGTAGTTTGCATAATGAAGCACGAGAGCGAGAATCTGACAAGGAGCCACAACAACACAATGCAGCAAGTGGTGTCCCGTTTAGACGCACAACTCTTTTAAGATGGTTCACTGAACTTGTGGGCAAACTATCGGGCAGACACAGAAACAAAAAATTGTATGTTACTGTGCAGAATGTCCGTAACAACGCAACAGCAGCAGTGAGACTTAACAAGTGAAACCAAAACAATGAGCTGACTCCAGCCACCATCCATTTAGCATAGTGTAAACATTTTGACGGCAGTAGATATTCTTGAGCACAAGAAACATTTATTTTCTATAAATAGCCCCATGTCCTACAGCCCTGATTAATTATGGAAACTAACTTCACAACACAGAACATGTGGATACTCACTGGTAGGTCTGTGAAGGCAATACCTGAAGAGGAAGAAAAAGCAAAGTCAGCTGGGCCCATTGGACACATTATCCAGACATGAATCCGAGAATCCAGATCCACGTCCTCCATAACACACAAATGTCCTTGTTTTTCTCAGACTCTGCAAAAACTGTTGCAACTGTTGCTCTAAACCGAATTAATGAAATAACAATTTTCTGAAATTTCCTGCATCTTGTTTGTTGTTGGTTTATAAAATCAGTTAGATACAATTCAGACATAAGCGATAGGCACAATATGGACATGGACTAAGTGCGACCCACTGATGAACCTGTGACATGTTCAGGTGTGTACAGATTTATTTATTGTGTACCTTGTTGCTTAACACCTTTCCACAGGTTAGTAAACAGGTCCCTACACGATCATATCAGGTCTCTTACCTAGGCTGTGGCCGTTCTTTGTGTAGAAGCACGTGTTGTTGATCAGGTTAACGCAGCAGCCAATCACGTCGCCTGTTGTAAACGTGGGTCCGTAAGGTTGACCAGTGCCGGACGAGCAGAAGGAGTGTCCATCATCTCCATGGTAACCATACGAGTGCTTGTCCCAACCTGAGGGATGCAAAAGTAAAATATGAGGACTATAAAAAATACAAACACACACGTTTCATTCTGAAAACTTTAGTTTGATCCTCAAATTTTTTTTCTGTTGACTTCATCACCCACAGACTGTAGAACATTTGTTTCTCTACACCTGACTTATACCAATTAAATATAATTTTTGGTGAGCATAAAACCGTAAAAAATCCAATATTTCTCCCTGCCATGTATTTGAAAAAGGTGATAAAGACTTTTCACTTGACCGATAGTTCTTTCAAAGAGGAGAGAAGAAGAACCAGCCTCTGCTGCAGCCTGGAGGCCTCGGGCTCTTCTGACGTTACAAACCAAGTGGCAGCAAGTTTCTGCTGAGTCAGAATTAATCCTAATGTTGCCACATTCATCACTGGGAGAAAACACACTGGCACAAGCCTGGCATCAGTCCCTCACAATTAGTGGACTTTCATTAGCCATCAATCTGTGTGCAGTCTGCTCGGTGCCTCCTGTTATCTTTGGATTGAGAGCCTGGAGCTTCAGGGTGGGTCCAGTTCTCAGACTGGTGAAGGGGGGGGTCAGGCTCCTGTTCGCCCTGATAACCCAGTAGAGCACTGGGCTGACGTAGTCCCGTGCCCTCTTAATGGCACCGTGCCACGGCAAAGTGCTGGCAGATACGTTTTCATATTGGTTGGGCTACACTTCTGAAACTGTGGTTACACCCAAAATAGTTTTGAGTTGTGGGAGTAGTGACATTTTTTTCTTATTCCTCTAATCCAAATTAAACCACCTCAACAAGGAAAACCTTTGTCCTCAACAGAAGAAATCATTTCCGGTGCACACACAAACTGATCTAAATAATCAGACATAATCAGTGACAATAGCTTGAAATAAGATGGTTTACTAGCTCAATGATTAACCACAACTCTCTGCAGATGTCCTTCAATATGCTACAATACATCCATAACCATGAAAGGATTAAGACAACTTTATACCTCGTTCCCATATACAAATGACACCCACACAAAGGCAAAAGAATGCTGGTATTATAAAGTAGCAGACACAGACAGTGATGCACAGACTTTTCACCACACCCAAAATGCAGTAGCTACACACACAGACATGACACGAATGCACACAAAGCGTTGTCTTACCGGGCAGTCTGTTCATGTTAACACCCTGAGCTGAGAGGCCGATGCCCATGTACCTGAGGGAGAGAGGAGTTAAGAGTTCATACAAAAGACTGGAGGGTGAGGAGTCAGTGAGCAGCCACCGAGCGGGCCTTGCTGATAATCATCACCAAGACCTCACCATCCCCCATATCGGAGTGTACAGCTACACAATCAGTGCGTGAGGTTGTAATACTCAAATAATGCAAAGAAAAACAAGTGGCATAGTCTGAAAATAGTCACATACAGGAAAACGTCATATCGATTTCCTGTATGTCTTGTACATGCTGAAATTGACAATAAAGCCACTTTATCTTTAAATACGCAATAAACATTTTATGTAATATTATTTTCAGGGAACCTGACCGATTTTTTTAATGCGTCCTTACCCATCTCTGCCTTTACTGATGATCTTCACCTCGAAGTAGTAGACCCCGCAGGCGGCTGGGATGGGATGAGTGGCGCGTACAGACGCTGCATCTTTAGGAGTTTTGCCATGACCTGAAGTTGAGGGTAAAACATAAAAAGGCGTGAGCAGATGGGTGTGGTTAATGCAAACGCATACTGGATCGTCATCTTATGATGATGAAGGGATGGAAACGCTGACAGTGAAGACCGGCAGATGACACCAGGTCAGATTGGATTGTCTGAGAGATGAAGGTCAGGGGGCGTGTTGATCTTTTTTCCCGGTTTTCTATAACACTACTTGAAGAAGGCTTTTCAAAATTTGTTATAATTCAAATTCAGAATAACTCATGGATTTAGATAAAAGGAATCAAATCCGGCAGGTGTGGGAAACTGACATCTGTGAGTGTGTGAAATCTGGTGCAGCTTGATTGAATTGAACAGGGCTGTTGGGTCTTGGCAGAGGTTTACACTTTAGTTTTTCTTTTTGATTACAAAAAATAATCTTTATTTAAATCTCAGCTGAGAGGCTTGTTTAACAAAATTGTATCAGAATATGTTTCCTCAAATTGTTTTAATTTAATTCATGTGCTCTTTCTCACCAGAAATCTGATTTCCAGGAGCAGGTTTGAATGATGATCAGAATGATGTTGCTTTTCCAAAATCTGCTGAACTAGTGAGATGAGAATAAAACGTTTTACCTCCATTTTACATCTGTTGACAAAATAGTTGCTAGATGAATACATTAAACTGCAGAAGATGCAGATAATACAGTATCAACCAAGGGTTCTGTATTTTAAATAGAGTTAAGTGGAAATTAGGATCCAAAATTAAATAATAACAAATAATTGCAAGAAGCTGTTTTGTTTTTACAGCAGATATCTTGAGTGCTGCATTGGGGCAGTTGTTGAGGCTCTAATGATATTTTCATGATAGTTCTCTCCATTTATCAGTGGCATCTATTTTTTGGTAGCTTGTCCGTCCTCTCGTTGACGACTAAGAACAGTGGATATCGCACCTTGTTAAACTCTGTGAGGCAAATTGTGATTTGTGTATGTGCTAATAAAAATTAAATTTGACTGATTTCATTACAATTTTCAAAAAAGTCCACTTGTCCAGACACTTCTTCTAAACCAAAGGTATTAATTAACTAGCAGATGTCTGCATGTAAGTTCCTGGAATTTACAATGTTCGGTTGAAAACGGATTCAAACCATGGATCAAATCTCTAAAATAGACGCTAGACAATGAAATAATCATTAAAGCTCTCGTACTCTGCTCCAGCAAAGCAGTACATTACTGATAATTGTGGATTAGGAGGGATTAGGCAAAGAAGAAAGAGTTCAGCTCTTTTAAAATCAGTATGCCAACCTGCCAGGACATTTGACATAGTGACGCATATTTCATTACAACTTCTATTTCCTGCTCAACACTGCAGTACAAACACATCACTCCTCCTGCTCCTGGTTGGATCTTAGTTCTCAGCCTCTGCACACCTGCTCTCAGACACACAGGTGAACGTGTTGTACAAACACACACAAGCAGCAGCGAGGTAGAATGTGTGTAGATATCCGGAGCAGAGGAACACACCCAGGAAGCAGAGCTTTCTTTGACATTAGCCTTTTTTACAGGCCTGCACCAAACCCCGCTGGAAAGCAACTAGTCAGCCCTGCAGGTCCGAGGAGAACCGACACTAACCGCCCGGAGCTCCACCAGTAACCAGCCTGTCATCCACAACCACCTCCCCCACAGCCGGGCCACTGGTCTGGGTGACTCGGTCTCATCCTGATAAAGACCCTGGGCTCTCCTGTCATTTAACACCACCCAGGGATGCTACATTAGCCAGTAGAGGCTAGCTGCTCACAGGATTATATTGTGTTGACTCATGTCAGCTCGCACTTGGTTTAACGAGGACACCTCCGTCGCGGGTGTTTTTGTTATGCAGAGGGAAGCTAACGAGCTCCCGGGACCGGATGCACCTCGCCAGCTGGTCGGGCTGGCAAGATGTCCTCTGCCGTGTTGTTGATCGAGCTGCTAGCTGCTAGCTCACTTTGTTTTTAGCCACAGCGGCCAGCTGCCTCTGGTCCGCTAGCGGCCAGGCTAAGCTAACGTGAGCAGCCTCGGGTCGGACAGAGTGCTGCGGGTTCTGCGGGACGAACCTTTGTAGTGGACCCGCAGGTTGTTCTGGGAGAGACCGATGTAGCTGAACTTGTCCTTCGGGCTCCAGGAGCGAGGCAGCGGGGTCTCGGTCTCGTTGACGGCGGGGTAGAGCCGTCGGAGTCGCTGGTTGAGCTCCTTCTCCTGCTCGTTCAGAGCCGCGTCTCCGTGGACGACAACCGACATGAGGAAGCCACAGCCCGACGACTGTCCAGACATGGCGACGACACGAGTGTCAGTAGAAAGGAGCCACTCGTGTCAGTCCGTGTCAAGTTAGTTAAGGAGGAGGAGTTGTAGCTAAGCTAGCTAGCAGGCTAAGCTAACTGGCTTCGCTCGTCGTAGACAGGCAGCCAGAGCTAGTTAGCCGAGTAGCTAACCTGGCTAGCGCGATGAGCTCGGCCAGCACGGGCAGAGCGATCGCCGACACGGCTCAGGCGGACGTTAGCTGGCACCGGGGGGAGAATGTCTGCGGCCCCGGAGCCGAGGAGGAGGTGCGAGAAGAGGAGGTGCGAGGAGGAGACGCGTGTCTCCGCGGTGCGCAGGGAGAGAAGTGACGTTGGGACGCTGCCGCTCCGCTAGCCTCGCTCTTTTGTTTGTTGTCTGAGCGCGATCCGCGAATCTCATTGGACGACAGCGACTCCACTCACTTCCTGTGGGACTGTGAAGTAAATACACAGAGTGAGCAGAGGACTCATCTTCATCATTATCTTCATCAGTATCATCATCTTCATGAACTTCATCAGCATCATCATCTTCATCATCATCATCATCTTCATAAGTATCATCATCTTCATCTCTCATAAGTATCATCATCTTCATCTATCAGTGTAATCATCTTCATCATATCATCATCTTCATAAGTATCATCATCTTCATTATCAGTATCATTTTCTTCATTACTTCATAAGTATCATTATCATCATCAGTATCATCATCTTCATGATCTTCATAAGTATCATTATCATCATCAGTATCATCATCTTCATGATCTTCATCAGTATCATCATCATCTTCAGTATCATCATCTTCATGAACTTCATCAGTATCATCATCATTATCATCATCAGTATCATCATCTTCATCAGTATCATCATCTTCATTAGTATCATCATCTTCATGATCTTCATCAGTATCATCATCATTATCAGCGTCATTTTCTTCATCATCATCAGTTTCATCATCTTCATTATCTTCCCATCTTCATCAGTATCATCATCTTCTTCATCTTCATCCTTATCGTCATCTTCTTCATCCTCATCAATATTATATTCATCATCTTCATCATCATCATCAGTATCAGTTTGATTGTTTCTGCTGATGAGACAAAGGTGTTCTGGCCTGCAGGGGGCGCTCCTGACGACCTTCTGGGACTCTGTGGTCAGCCATCTTGTTTGGCGTGGTCCCCTGACCGTCCTGGGACGCCTCCTTACTCACACATTCATTACTGAACTTCTGTAAAAGTTTGGGACTCACTGTGGAAACATGAAGACTTGAACATCGGTGTGATAGGAACAACCTAAAATGGCAGAAACCCCCCCATTAACATGGAGAAGGTCGGATTTATGACCTATGCTGCTGCCGGGTGTCTTTCATAACACACAGTGTAAACACGTGCTGCTACCAAAACACAAAGACGCCTTCAAACGGTCACCTTCTGTGGTTCTTGCTTCCAGCAGCTCCGATCAGACACTTTTCAGTTCAGAGCTCTCACTGCCTCTGAAGGTCCCTCACACCGACATGTGGGAGCTGCTTCACTGAAAAGGAATCTGAAGGGATGTTGGGAAGCACTTGCTCAGATTCAGATGATGAGTCCCCTGGAAAACAGAGACCAGCCGAAGGCCTGGACTGTTTAACATCAGCAGGACGTGTGTTGTAGAAGAGGACAGACTGTGCCGGGAACAGATCTCAGACCAGACGCTGTAGCAGCACTGAAAACAATAACTTAATGTTGCTTCAGTCCAGGATCCAAACCCCAAAGGTAGACAGAGCATTCAAGGAAGTACTTGAGGTACTTGTAGTACTTTACTCAAGTATTTACATTTCTAATCTGCTAAATCATGGGTTGAGGTGAGGGGTCGTCAGATGCAACATGACACTTCACCACTAGATGTCAGTAACTTCTACACACTGAACCTTTAAAAAAGCACGATTACATTATTTTTGCCCACAAATCCAATCAAATTATGAACTAACGCTTCCAGGGCCCACAGCTGATTCTTGTCCTGGTTTCATTGGACTTTCCAATTCCTCGTCCTGACACTCCTGCAGCTTCTCTGTCACCCTCTGATTCCACAGCCTGAGCTGATTTGAATGAAGATACTGATATAAACTCTTTGAGTGAAGGTGGGAGGCCAGAGGAGAGCCATTACAGCGCCCCCTGGTGGTTTCAGGCTCATCAGGAAGCTCTCTCATTAATCACACGATTCATTTACATCTCTGAAC
>JBAMIH010000025.1:0-127500 GCA_038501795.1 Pseudopleuronectes americanus | reverse complement strand
GACGTGGCTCGGTCCAGATACACAGGTAACGTAAAGAGACTCAGTTAGAGAGACCTTCCTCGATTTAAAATACTTTAATAATAATAACTTTAATAATTTCCAATTGATGATGAATAATAGAGTTCTTCTTTTCCACAGGAGCTCACTCATGGCGCAGCATGACTGCAAGGTAGGAAACTGCAGTGGCTCGGATGTGATGGGTCACTTTGTGTGTGTGTGTGTGTGTAAGGTGTGTGTTTGTGGGAGGGGGGGATGTGTGTGTTTGTCTTATTAGTTGAGTTAAAAAGAAGATATTGGTCAAGGTCCAGGTTCTGCTGCTTATCACTGCTCAGCTAGGTGTCAAAAGAGAAGGAAATCGATACTGGAGCTCGAGTAATTGATCGGGTTGTGCTTGATGGTCAGATCTCAGCTGGACAAGCAGGAGTTCCCTTCTCTGTAAAATACCAACACACTGTCGAGTGTCCCAGCTCGACTTGGCTCGAAGGCAGAAGCTGTGGCAGCGCAGGGTCTCGTCCTGAGAGTGACCTGCTGCCCGGCAGTCTAATCTAATCCCAGTGCTAACATCTCCCCCACACACTGAAGCCCACAGTTCCCAGACGCATGTGCTCACCTCATTTAAAAAAAGTGTCGATCAACAATAAAAAAAAATATTTAATCTTTATAGGTTTGGGGTTTTGATTGCTGGTCAGACGAAGTAAGAAGTTAGAAGAATTCACTTTGAGCTCTAACTGCAAAACAATCATTAGATTAAACATTGAAGGAATCATTAGTTGCTGCTGGCGACACCCAGTGGCCGGAGGGTGTATGTTTTCAGGCTGTGAACAAAACATCTAAATATATATATGTATAAACAACTAGCTGTTATTCTCGTAACACGATCCAGAACTGATCACATGATCACTTGAGTCACATCAGTCCAGTGAACAACAAACACATTTCTCTTTATGTATATTCCTCATGTTTTCTTATTATTTTTTTAAATTTCAGTCCTGTTAGTTTTATGGTTATTTTAAATTCAATTGAATTAGTTTTCCTCTGAAAACAGGAAACTGGTCTTGAACGTCCACCACAGAGTGTGTCACTGTCCGATGTGAATAAAGTTGTTTTTAAAAAACGCACATGCCCTACACATCTACTACGTCCTTTCCTAACTCCTTACAGCTTCTCCTTCACATCCTTCCTTTCCTAACTCCTTACAGCTTCTCCTTCACATCGTTTTCCTTTCCTAACTCCTTACAGCTTCTCCTTCACATCGTTCCTTTCCTAACTCCTTACAGCTTCTCCTTCACATCTTTCCTTTCCTAACTCCTTACAGCTTCTCCTTCACATCGTTTCTTTCCTAACTCCTTACAGCTTCTCCTTCAGATCGTTCCTTTCCTAACTCCTTACAGCTTCTCCTTCACATCTTTCCTTGACCTCGTGACCTCGTTTTCCATCGCAGCCCTTGATCTCGAGCCCTCAGCTGATTTAACCCTTTGAATCCGGGTTCTCTTTCTGTCCCTCGTATGGAAACAGTTGTTTATTCTACTCTGCATGGATGGAGAACTTGTTGCTCCCCTCTGTTGTACGCTCCCTCTGTCACAATGACATTCGGCCAGCAGGTGGGATTGTTTACGTCTGTCAGAGGTGTCTTCTGGGTAATCGCACATGAGGCTCAGAGCAAGTCTCGGGCAAAGGCTTGTGGGAGATGAGCTGTTGACCCAAGCTGACAGCTGGGATGTTTATACCAGCAGTGCCAGCTTGTGTGTATGTGTGTGTGTTTGTGTGTGTGGTGAATCCATAGCATAGCAGTAAAGTATGAAAATATAATATCTTTACATGTTTAAGTTGCTGTGTCGCCATCTTGGCTACATAGCGGAAGGGGAGGAGCCGGCGACGAATTGTTGCGTTGTGTCCGAACGGTTTGATGTGACTCACCTCAAGACATAGACAAAGTACTTTATAGTTTTAATTCATAAAACATCACATTTTAAGCTCTTTTTGTTAAAGTTAACATTAACATTGGCTCTTTGCTTTCTCTTCGTTATCGCCATTAAATTCCACTTTGTAATTTCATGTCAAACTTATATTGAGACGTTCTGATTGGCCTGATAATTAAGACCAAACAGTGTGAGTTCCAATTAACTTGAAAATAACTTAAATATTTACATGACGTTAATGAGAAGAAACAGTTGATCCCTGTAAAGTCCTGCACATGTTTTGACAGTGTGTGTTATGTATATTTCAAAAATAGATGTGTCATGCCAGTAAACATGGAGAGCCGTCATGTGACTCTGTGCTGCTGCTGTTTGTTCCCACAACAAACACAAAAGTGTCTCAAGAGTTGTGAAACCCGAGCATGGTGTGTTGGTGTGTGTTTGTGTGTGTGTGTGTGTGTGTGTGTGTGTGTGTGTGAGTGTGTGTGTGTGTGTGACTCAGCTGCTTCTCACCGGATGGAACTGACCCAGAGGTGTGACATGAAGCGACCGAGCCAATCAGATCCCTTGACACTGGAGTGGGTGCGTTTCAGAGCGGAGCTTATGATTGGACACAAGTGTGAACCGGTGGAAAACAACACAAACAAACAACGAGTGTTTCATCACGGGCAAATGATGTTAAGAAGTCACACACACAAACACACACAGACACACATCATGTAATCACACATCCTGGACATCACTGGAAGTTAATGACGAGATGACAAGAGCTCGCTGGAAATAGATCTGATTATTTATAATGTTTGGCAACACAACAAATTACATCAATATCGGTGATGAGCTGAATCAATTTCTGTTATTTATTTATTAATTTCTGAAATTTTTTGAATGTCTCTCTCTTGAGAGAAGGTTTAGGGTCAAGGGGTTAACCTCTCCTGAGAAAAACATATACCGGTACATTCAAAGTGGAATTAGACACATATTTCAAATCACCACATTACAGTTAATGAAAAAAAACCACAGTAACAAATATTGTTCTCAAATTATCAGGTTCTCGTCAAGTCAGCATATTTTCCCCAAATCGACTTTTCCCAAGAATCACTTCTTCTTCGCTGCCTCTGTGCTTCACTGCCACGAGAGAGTACTGTTTTCAGACCAGTGAAGAAGAAGTGATTTCTGTTAGAGCAGCGATTTGGAAAGAGACCTCAGGTTTGAGTTAAACTGGTTTCAGATCCTTTCTCTGTATATAATCCAGGTATCGGAATCCAGAAGGGAGAAATGGTATCAGAACATCTCTGATACTTTTCCTTTAAACAACCAGTAAACAGAAAACACAGTCGTCAACATACGAACACTGTGTCAGCATGTGAGACACATGTGTCCACCCTCGTCTGTTCGTCCACGTCATGTCACTGTCATGAGAGGAATCATGTGTGGGAGGTTGGTGGAGGGAGTGGCTGTGTCTGCCCTCCTTAACCCCATCCCTCCTGTCCTCCTGATGGCTGCCTGGTCGGAATGTTTGTGTGACCAGGTTATTTTTAGGCGAGGCCGCTTGAAATACTCCGACCGGGGCTTCATTGAGGATAAACACGAGCTGCTCTCGCGCCGTGTGGCACGTAAAACCAGGTTTTGGCTCGTCCCACAGTTTGCTGCCGCATTCTTCGCTGACAAGACAAGTCGTAGCTGTCTCTTGCTTTCTCCCTCACGAATCTATCATCTCCATCATCTGGTGTTTGGCTGACTTTTTCGTGGCGCCGCTGAATCTTCTGAAAGTAGCTGAGATGTCTCCTGACGATCGTGGGACTGGAGTTGTGTGAGTTCTGCAGAGGAGACTTGGAGAAAGTGACTTGTTTGTTTTGTTTCTTCAAAGGGTCAAAAGATATATTTCTCTCTGTGGTCATATTTTGCCTTTTGGACAGTTTTTAATTGGGGGTTTTGAAATATTAATGCCTGAGATTTCTACCAACGGGAAACGATGAATGAAAAATATTTTGCTTTGCTTAAAGAAATCCACATTTTGATCATGTCAGCAGCATCGAGTCTTTTCAGTAGTAACCCTGTTAAATATTGACCAAAGACGTAGCCTAGAGAAGAGTAGTGGGTGAGCAGTGTGTCTGTTTGTGTCCTTTATTTTGGTGATTTGGTTGAACTGAAGCTTGAGGGCTTCTGACTCTCTGCTTGTGGAGATGACACAGTCCACTCTCCTGTCTGTCCGGCCTTGTTTTAACTTATGAACTTACTTCACACCTAAACAATCCATTTCAGTGGAAATTAGATCAACAACACGAGCAGCCCGGCACAGATGGAGTCGGAAAGCCCCCCCACATTGTGTCATTGCTTCCCATAACTCCGGCATCTGATATTACCAGTAGCTTTTGGCGTTGGGTCTGGTAAACCTGTCGGGACTCTGCCCTCGCTCTCCATTAATGCATATTTAACTGTACCAAGAACATCATCAGGTTGTAGCTGCACCAGAGCTCGTCTCTGTGGTGGAAACCCACACAGACAGGTGGGTAAACATATTTACACCCCGACCAAATCACAAGGGAAGAGGCGGGATGTTTTTACCGCCATTCCTCGCATTGTTTGTCTCGTTCTATTTTTAAGGCGCCGTCACCGGGCTTGTTAGAGGCTCCGATGTGCCGCCGCCTGTGTTGGTTCAGAGATTACTGATTGGCTGAAGAGGGACAGCTGCTCACGCGGTGCAGGCGGCCTCCTTCCTCGCCAGGATTCCTCTGACGTGGTTGTTGTCGTGTTCTCTAAAAAGTTGGAGATTTCTCTGTGTGATTGATGGCCGGTCTTTCAGCTCTGGAGCGATGAAATGTGATATATTTGCCGCCAAGTACCCAAAGTGTTTATGGAGCTCATGTGACAGGATGTCGGGAAAATGTTGTGATTTGCAACCCGTGTGTATTGGGTTGACGATTATGCTTCTGGATGAAACTCTAAACCAAAGACCTGTTGGAACCGAGGAGCTCAGGGAGTCTGACCTTGAAGAAATGTTAAAATGATCATGTATGTAGAATTATTCGCTTTGATTTGGATCAAGGTTTCATAACATGGTGCCAGGTAAAAGTTCTGATCCTGATATTTGTCCCAGTTCAACCCAACCTTAGTGCAGAATGAAGGGAGGACAGTCGATGGTGCTGTTGGTTGTTGTCGATGGGAAAATGGACAAGAAAAGCTTTTACACCTGTTTTCTACATAAACCCAAAGTGAAAGCTCCACACTGAACTGCTCAAATCCACGACTGCCCTGTGCCCTGTTTTATTTCCTAAATGTTGGTGTCACTATCCTCGGAGATACATATAAACTCAACGTAAAGAAGCAAATAGATGCTAACCGGATAAGGGTCCAGTCACCGATTTAAGCTAGCAGGTGGAACCAGCATCCACACGCAGCTCCTGGAGAAGATGGTGAAACTTTCCGGGCGTTTTTCCACGATACAGTTTACATACAGAGTTTGTTTTCCAGTGATACCAGTTCTGCCAAGAGAAATATCCAGTAGCAAACTGCACATGATCAGTGATACGGTGAAACTTCACGAAGCTCTTTCCAAGAAGATTTTCATCTCTTTCCAGGGACACGTCCATCTTTCATGGAACAGAGAAACGCTGACCCTGTCCATCCGTCACTGAACGTGTTGCTTCACGCTGACGCTGTCACGCGTGTGGCTCATCATGTTTCCCTGGAGACCGGCCTCCCACGGGGTTAGGTGCCTAGAAGTCCAGAGGCAGCCAGCTGACCTTCTCGTCATGAGGGTTACGTGAGGCCAGGCTGGATGTCTGGGTCATGTGGGACGGGTGTTGGGTGTATATGAGATTCCTCAGCTTCTGGTAGCCTCTCGTGTGTTGTTGCATGATGAGGCAGAAAGAAGAAAGGGGGAGGGGCTTTGGCTGGTTCAGTTTGTGTCCTTTAGCGAACGTTATGATTGAGCTGATATCGCATCTTTAAAACTCCGCCCACAACGAGACAGCAGCTCAGACCAAGTGTTTGAGACAGAGGCTGAAGAGAGGAGCTGCAGCGACGGACAGTCTGATCACCTGTCACAGCAATAACACTTATTAAAATCAATAACCTGGATAGGAACAGAATGTTTATTTATTTGAGCAATAATGTCTGAGATGGTAACAGGATGAAGAAGAAACAAGGAACCATCCCATCATGTCGAACACCCTAATAACCCCCCCGACAGACCAGGATCATGTGGTTTTCAGTTGGTGGAGGAACTTCTCTGCTGTGATGTGGTAACCAGATCTCCATGGTGATCTCACACCAGCTGTTTCCAGGACAGCTGCGTCCACAGGACGTGTCGTTTCCGTCCCCTGTGGGTCTTTATTTTTAGTTATATTTAGTACATGGTCATTTCATCTGTTGAACCTGGTTGACCCAGCGTTACTCTGCTGGTTGGATTGTTGTCATAGAAAAACAAAGGTGGAAATTTAACTTTTTGGTTAATCTGCCATTTGTAAAGTTTAAAAAAGACTAAGGATGGAAGCAAAACGACCAAACCTTGCAGCCAGTTACCTCCGTCAGGGAGCTCGTGTTTTCGTCTGCGTTTAAGCTCTCAAACTGAATTCTATCAAGACCCTCAACCTACGTGGAATCCCAAGCCCCCAAAGCAACTTCTTCAGTTCCTCTCTCAGACAACTGTTGGTGTTATTGTTAATGCTGAGTCGCTGTATCTGAGAAGCACATTCAAGGCAACACACAAAATGTGTGTGTGTGTGTGTGTGTGTGAATGAGTGTGTGTGTATGCAAAGTTTCTAGATCATGAAATCTATACGGAGGCACCAAAGACGATGTGTTTCCACTTCCTCCCTTTATCCAGAAAGATAAGCTGGAATACCTCAAAGTCATTGTTCAATAAAATAAAAAATGTGATGCAGATTTAAATGATACAAAATGAGCTCATTGGTTGAATGCGAGGGAAGCAGCATCACTTAGTCTCAACTTCACAGAAGTAAAAGTCCTGGAATGATGTTGTCTCCGTCATTAAACAACCGGCTGGAGACTCGGTGGTTGGAGACAGTTTCCAGGTGAGAAACCTCGACTGACTCGTCCTCTGTCTCTGTGTCCCCTCAGCTGGGAGATCATCGACTCAGGCCAGGATGGCCGGTCTGGGACTGGACCTCATCTCAGCGACTCCATCCAACTCTTCCTCCAGGAGACATCGGCTTTCAAACAGCAAAACCCCGGCAAGGTGAGAGGGCTGAAGAGCCCGAGGATGAATCGATGCAGCTGATGAATTTGGTTTCAGATTAAAACCACAGTGGTTTATTGTAGCAGGAGATTTTCGGAAATCTGCGTTAATCAACTCTGAATGCGCTTCCAGCTGAGGTCGGGAAGCGTTCCAAGCTAAATGCATCGGATACATCCTGATGTGCACAGGTGCTCTGTGTCGGTTAATGACGAGGGAATCAAACCTCCGACAGCAGAGCCGCCATTTTCAGGGAAAACCCTCTGATGCTTTTTGAAGATCGATAGAAGCCTGTTTGATTTATGGAGCTGAGGCTAGGAGGCGGTTTAGCTCAGCATGAACACTGACTCTCTACACATTAAAAAAATGCATCTCCTTTGTTTGCACATGCAGAAGGTTGAGAACATGTGACTCCACTGTGAGCTGAAGAGGATTGAATCAGTGCTTCTCTGTCTTCTCCTGTAGTTCTGCCTGCTGGTCTGCAGCCTCTGCACCTTCTTCGCTGTGGTAGGACGCTACATTCCAGGGATGGTCATCTTGTATATTCTCGGTGAGTCTCTGAATGTTTTTGGACATAAAGAGGTTTTACTCCTGGTGCATGTGAAGATTATCAGTCCCGTTTCTCCACAGTGAGCTCAGATGCCTTTGCAGTGTGTTTTTGTTGTGGCTGGTGTGTTAATAGCTTCCTGGAAACAAATGTGTGTCTGCAGTGCTGGGCGTGTTCCTGTGGCCTCTGATCTCATCTCATGACATTGGTCTGTGGCTGGAGCCGGTTCTGCAGAAGCTGGACTTTGGCATTGGAGACCTCCTCCAGAAAATCAAAGAAAACCATGGTAAATAGAATCCATACCATAAATAAAACAGATATCTATATGTTATATATTACATGTTACTTCCTTTGCTGACCCTCCAGACTGGAGATCATTTGTTGATTTTAGTTGTAATGACGTAGTAATGTGCAGTGACTATAGATTGCAGTGCAGACATGCGTGCATAAAAAAACAATCACCCACTGATCCAGAAATTAAAAGCATATGAATCATGTGATAGATAGAAAACATGCCGTGTATGACTGTGTCTTCAGTTGCTCTGAGTGTTCGATGAGATGAGAGGATTATAAACAAAGATCATTTCACCTTCAGCTTCTCCTTCACTTTAACTCATCTGTGTTTTCCTCCTTTCAGAGAAGAGGATGATGCAGACTCAGACTGAGGCGGGGGTGGAGTCAGACCTGTCCTCCATGTTCCCTCAGGTTGGTGGAACAGCTCGTCTCTCTGTCTCATTAGGCCTGTGTTGACCGACTGGATCCAGTTAAAGCTGATTGAATTTCACTCCATCAAACTGAATGATATAAGAAATGTGGCTCTTCAGGCCAAACAACCGATTCCTTTGCATCTTGCTTCTTCTACAGTCCCAGGTTTTCCTTGTTTTTTTTTACTTTGACTTCTGTGGGACTTTGTAAAGACGGTGACTTGAGACTAGAAAGCAAAGATCCACTCAGCTACGATTACTTTTCAGTGGACGTTAAACTTGAGCAAAGAGTTCCTCAGTGATGTGAAAAAGGTTCAAGGAGCACTTTTATAGCTATTACTGAAATCTGACTTCTCCATGTGTTTGGTTGTTTTCCGCCCGACAGCTCGACTCCACCGCGTGTAAGGACATGTCCGTATCGGACACGGAGGTGTCGGAAGTGACGTGGACGGACAACGGCACCTTCAACCTCTCAGAAGGACACACACCACAGACGGAGAACTCAGAGGGTACGTGTGACACACAGGTTTTAAAGGTGGAGTTAGTGAAGTTTGAAAACGAGTACACCCCTCCCTTCACTGCTCCTTCTGAAGCTCAACCCCCTGAACTCATGCACATGCATCGCTGGACTCAACAAATTGGGATTAGCACCAATGACATGAGTATTATCTGTAGACAAAATACACTGATCTGTATCTGCAACGCGTTCAGTGACCGGAGTCAATAAGAGCCAGACCTCACCCCACCTTTAGAATAAAGATGTCCGACCTCTAGGGTGGAGCTGGAGTATTTCAAGCCAAAATACTTCATTCAATAATCACCATTATATGACAGAGAGATGTAGAGAGAAAGCAAACTCCCTATGACTCTGCGTAGCCATGTTAGACTCATGGTATTTCAGCTTTATAAAGGTTTGACTACATATCTCCTCTCAGAACGTTTGGACGCTGTAGTCGTATTTGACTCTGCGTGTTTCTCTGTTCGTACACTAACATCTCATGTCCCAGCGCCACCACAGCACATTCCCCCTCCTCTCTCAGTGTTCAACCCTGAGTCTCCTCTTGTAAATGTCTTTTCCACCTCACAGACCTCGACAGAGAGGAAGCGTTCATCGGTGGCCTCCAAGAATTCCCTTCACTCGACAACGGCACAACGACCAATGGCGACGACAGCGATGACCTCGGCCTCCCCTTGCCAATCAAATCCAAGCATACACCCCCTCCTCACAAAGACCAATCCGACGACAAAGCGCTCGAACTGGTCAACCAGATGGCGGGAGACTTCATCGCTGCCGCGGTTACAGCCGCCATCCAGGAGAGGATAGAAGCAGCGGTTGGCTTCACGGACCGGTCCAGACTCCGGGAGTCCACCAGGCTGCTGGAGCTGGCCGAGGAGTCGGACAGCGAGGTGGAGGACTTTGAGCTGTTGGACCAGTCGGAGCTGGAGCAGCTGGAGGGGGAACTGGGGCTGGGAGAGAAGAAGACCCAGGTCCAAGAGGAGGCACCGGCCAAGACGGACGGGTCGGCCTCAACTGGATTCTTCAGCAAACTCCTCAGACGCCACTGATGGATGATAGAGCACGGTCGCAGGGCGGAAGGAGGAGGTCACGAGGACTTGTGGAAGGGAGAAGGGGTGTTATGAGAAAACAATGTTTCCATTAATCTTTTTACTGTAGTGCAAAGATCAACATCTGTAAACCATGAAGGTGGAGGCGACTCCTTTCAGCCCAATGCTGAGATCAGACACACAGGGTCAGACACTGCTGCTTGTTTTATCCTGCTTCAAATCACAAAGAACATAACTCACCATAACTCAAGGTCCATTAAGCCGTAAAGGTCTCGTAGCAGGGTGAGGAAAATGGAGATTAATATTCACGAGTTAGTTAATGAGTTAGTCCACCATGTTGCACCGTCGTGTTTCTACAACATGTCGACGTGACCTCTTCTACATGTTTGGACGAGCGTAGGGGAATTTGGTTTGATGGAAATGTGCTGCTTACTCCACTAGATGGCACTAAAAACACTACACACTGAACCTTTAAATTATTAAATTGCATTTAAAAATATGTAACGAAGGTGACCATGCTGTTCCATCTGTGCGTTAACTCATGCAAGGTTGAGTCTGCGTGAGAGGGAGGAAACACAAGCGACAATAATTTCGAGTCTCACATGCTGCATGTTTTGTCCGGTGGGGTCCGGACTCGTTCCATACGTCAGTGAAGATAAGACGTCTTCTCCAGATCCGAGGTCTACACAAGAAGCTGAAGCTGGAAACGAGCGAGACAAGAAAAAGAGGCGGATGTCTCTGACCCACCCGAACGGACCGCGTGGAGAAAGACGACGAGCTTTGACCTGAGGTCGTTCAGTGACTGAGATACTGTGCTGTCTGGAATAGAAGCTTGACTCAATACATAACGTGAAGAGCATAATACTATCAAATGTATTTTAGCCGCTGAGATGCAGAGACTTCTTCTGTCATGTACAATCATTCAAACCCACAATTCGTCTTTTCAGCATTACACACTTCTACTGGCTGGATTGTCGAGGTTAAAAAGTAGGAACACTTTTATTTAACCACAACAGAACTCAAAATACTATGCATGCAGATCTCATTCTGAGACTTAAACTTATGAAAACAAACCTTTTGCTTCCACACGTCTTCGGGAACAGGTTTTTTAAAACTGAACATGACAAATAGAGCATATCTCTGGGGTGAGGGGTGTTCAGCTGCAACACGACGCTTCACCACTAGGTGTCACTGAATCCTACACACTGAACCTTTAAGTCACCTTGTCTAGGGTTCTCTAACCAATCATGTTCAGTATACTTTCAGGTCCTGAATAGAATCACAGGCCAAACAGTCCCGGTTGTATTCAGACCCGATCTGAAGCTCTGGAGGCACCTTCTCACTCCATCAATCCAAATCCTTCTTCATGCACTTTACGCTTCACACCCACCGCCTGCCTTTAAACCTGTTGTCCCCTCTGAGAACGTTCGATGCAGAGAAGGAACGGGAACCAACCCGATGATTTACACACAGACAGAACGAGTGCCTGCCAAGTTGTAGCTACTTCACGAACCCGTGAGGTTTCCTGCCCCTCGTGTCGTTTGCTGTGTGATTCAAAATGAAAGTTAAATGTTGAGATGCTGGATTTTCATTTGCACTTTAATGATTATTTAACGATGCACCAGGTTGAGGAGTCGTCACTGAATGAGGAGGAAGAGGAACTGCTTCGACATGCCTTGTACCTGAAGACGTTCTTGTAATATTTAACACGTGCAGTTCAACGTATCCTCTTGAATTCATGATGTATTGTCGTGTCCTAGCAGAACTATAAAGACGCATCAGTTCCTCTGAGGGCTTTGTAGCGGCTGCAGTTTCCTGTGTCGTAACCATATAAGACAAAGAAATGATTCACCAACTCTGATTACGAAGCTTCTCTAGGTTTACGACTAATAAAATGGTTCATTTTTTTTGTTCATTAATCTTCAAGTTGTATCACGTTGGCTTCAGAGACACATTGAGCCCGTTTCAGAAAGTTCTTGGTGGGTCGGAACCAATATGCATTAACAAAATGTACTTTTGTGTATTTAAACTCAAGATCAATAAAATGTTGTAAAGCCATTTAAAGTTTTATTCATTTGACATCAGTGTTTGTGAACGCCGACTCCTTTAACAAATGTCTTTAGAAAACAGTAAACACACATCTCTAAGATAAAGGATGGGAAAAATCAAATCTGCCGATATGATCGTTTCACAGAAGAGTCCGTGGCCGCGTTTATCTTTCACTTGTCAGAACAAAGCTCAAAAACACTTGGAAAGTTGGAAAAGTTGTCACGAAGTTTGTCAATAACAAAACGTAGTTTGTTACCAAGGAGGTTATTTTCCGACTAGTCCAACAGATTAATATGAAACGAGAACAGACAGTTGGCCCTTGGAGGTCTGAGCTCTACTAGGTACCCTTCATTCTTCTTAGATATTTAAAATGATCAATACAATTTTCACCAAAAAGTCAGGTTCTATATCTTTGGATCTATTGTTGAAAAAGATTGTGGTTAATCTGTCAAACATCAAGCCTTGGTAATATTTCTTCGTCATAATAGTTTGATAACATCTTCCCAATTATTGAGAATGTTTTTCAATATATAAATAGATATATTTATCTTGACTTATATCGGAATCTGCCTCGTAACATCCACATCATTCTGACGCGTTCTCTATCGTCTTAGCGCTAAATAGATAATTGATAACTGCAGATTAATAGTCGGCTTGGTTTCATCATTTGAAGACGTGTGTCCACTCAAGTGTTTCCTTGGGATTTGATCAAATATGAGATACAAGCATTTATTTATAGAGCGATTCAACTGGAAGCAAAGAGAACAACTAACGTTCTGACACAAGTTTCTCATCAGCACAGATACAAATGACTGTTTCTTCATGAGTTCAGCTCTTTAAGAAACTTCATGTTAGAGCCTCAGGGTTTGTGGGTTAATTGGCTCCGATTCTCAGTCTGTCACAGGACTTTTGATTTGGTGTAATCTGGCTCCTCATTCAGCTGGTACATTGTCCTGCTACTGTCTCCACATTAAGTCCAGCCTGCATCCCAGCAGGACTTTAAACCAAGTCCTTCTCTTGGTGTCCTGGGACTTCAGCCATGTTCCGTGTCCCCTTTAAATCCACGAGCAGCTGGTGCAGAGGAACTCTGAGGGATCTGGAGCCGGCGGTCAGCAGGAGGGGATCTGCTGCTTGTGGAGCCACCTCTTCTTCAGCTTCTCTGCTTTGGCTCTTTCTTTAGAGGCTGGAAGGTCACACAGAGAAACAGATCTGAGCAACGCTGATATTTGAGATGACTAATTTCCCTCGAGTCCCCTGAACTTACCCCAGTCTTTCTTGACAAACTGCACGGCTGCACTTTTATTCGTCCCCTTCTTGTTCTGGAGGGAGAGCAGCTCGTTGTCTGAAAGCAGAAGGACGGACGGTGAATATCTCCAGACTGACGGCGGGATGGAAGTCAGGTGGAAGCCTGTGAATGTCGCCGCAGGTCGCCGTGGGGACACCCAGGAGAGAGGGCGCCTCAGTGGGACGAGACAGACGTCACTGTAGCAAAGCTCAAATTGAGACAGGTCATCGTCTTTGCAGACTCCTGCCACAGAGTGTAGCCTGCATGTGTATAAACCATGTTTGTCTAACGTTAGTGCGGCTCTGGGTTTATTCTGAATTACTGCCCACATCTAATTTAATCATGAAGACATCATGTTTACTTATTTATTATTTTTACTTTCTATTTCTTTTATATTCTGTCCTATTGGCTCCTGTAACATGTGAACACACATCCCCCATCGACAGACTAAAATAAATCTTAATTTATCTATAGCACATGATAGAAAAGCCAGCTCATGCTCAGCAATGCAACAACACAAAACCGATAAAATAAAAAAACTATAGAAAATAAATATAAGTGAGTTTTTAAACCACTTTTTAAAATAGTTTCATGTTTACAAACGGCTCAATGTTTCATACAAACTTTGATCAAACCAGTCCTTATTATTTGGGACTATTTTCTCTGGTGTGATCTGTCCTCAGCCTACTGGTGATGTATTGTTCTCACTTGTGGTCCTGCAGCTGCCTGGTCCGTAGAGCCGGGACTGGATGAAGGCCTCGGCCGCCTGCTGCTGGAAGGTCGCTGACGCTGGCTCCTTCACGGTGGCCACCTTGTAGTTTCCCTTCAGACTGACAAAACAGAAAAGCCAAGTTCATCAGGAGCCGTTTGTCGCGTGCACACAAGTGACACACAACTGACATTCCTTCCAGTGTTGTTACAACACACGCCATGCAGGCAGAGAGGACGCAGGTTGTGCATTTTAAACCCGCTTTGTTAAAGTGTTATGAGAAAGAGAAAGACACTCGAGTTTACCTCAGCAATGCACATCATTTCTTTGATTTCTATATTTCACTGAAATGTCAAACTTATGTTTCCTTCTGTGTATTTGTGTGTTATTGTCTGTAATGTGTGCACTGATGTTGATAACTGCTGTGATTCAGACTGATCCTGTCGGGGAACAAGAGGAAACTCTCGGCCCCCGAAATGAGGGTTTATTTAAGCGGCACAGTTTGTGTTACTGTCCCTCACGCTCATTATTATTAATGGCTTCCCTGGTTATCGTCATGGTTAGTCAGACGGATACCTGTGGATGTCGCCGCCCCCGTCGCCGTGGGGACACCCAGGAGAGTGGGCGCCTCAGTGGGACGAGACAGACGTCACTGTAGCAAAGCTCAAATTGAGACAGGTCATCGTCTTTGCAGACTCCTGCCACAGAGTGTAGCCTGCATGTGTATAAACCATGTTTGTCTAATGTTAGTCCGGCTCTGGGTTTATTCTGAATTACCGCCCCCTAAGTTAATCATGAAGACATCATGTTTACTTATTTATTATTTTTACTAACCCTAACCCTTTCTTTTATATTCTGTCCTGTTGGCTCCTGTAACACGTGAACAAACATCCCCCATCGAGGGACTAACAGAAATATCTTTATCTACAGAATACCATATCTGTGAATATGAGGCCGACAACCAGCATCAGTTGAGGATCACTTTGTTAAAAGTTCTTGGATTATTTAGATTATAAATCAAGCTGTGCATAAATTAAAACTTTACTGCTGATGAAATGTTTGTTTACATACTTTCGTATATGCGCCAACTTCCCACTCTTCTTCTTCTGCTTCTTCTTCTGCGGCTGCTCTTCACCTTCGTTTTCAGACGGCTTCTGATTCCTGCAAAATAAAAAGACGATTCAAATGTTTAAAAGGAGAAGGAAATGTATAAAAGCAAAGAGCAGAATGAAGCAAACCATCGGGACTCACTTGGAAGTCGAGTCGTCGATCTCCTCCAACACGTCCGCCGTTAACAGTTTTCGCTTCTTTGGGAATCAGCAGAAAAAACAGAAGCTTGTCACCAGAGCTCACAGGAAGTCCACCGCGTTTAACAAAACTCACTATATGTTTTTTCCTATGACACTTCTTCTACGCATTTCCTGCCAAGACAGAGACGTCCACTGAGTGGGCGGTTCTTCATGTGTGGACCAGAACGGATTAAGATGATAACTAGCAGAACTTGGTCCCATGCGTCACAGACCAGGTCTGAGTGATCGGATCTCAGAACGTCTCCGGTCATGTCTCCCAGAACTCAGAACTGAACCCTTGTGATCGTATTGGAACGTTCTCACCTTTTGATAATATCCTGTTTATTGATATCGTAATATTGGTATGCCCTCTAGTGGACAGACGGTATAACAGTAACATGCTGACAGGGGCACTAGTAAAACATGGTGCTGCCTGATAGGCTGAGTCTCATTAAGAGCTTGAACATCAGCAGCTCTGACACTGACCTTCTGCTCCTGGAACAGCTCCTGTCTCCTCCTCCTCTTCTCTTTGAGCAGCTCCTTCTCCCTGCAAACAGAAAAAAGGCTTAACAAACCTGGAACACAATAAATTACACTTAAAACTGATATTCTTGGCAGTGGACTGGTGTTAAATTCCAGTCTGGACAGATCAACGTCAGTGTGTGGAATGCAGTGACATCTAGTGGTGAAGTGTCACGTTGCAGCTGAATACCCTAAACTTCAGACTATGCTAACCCGGGGGGTTTATTCACAGATCCTGGGTCCAGCCTGAGCTCCATCTCCCACCCAGAAAGTTTCTCCATTTCAAATCAGAAAACGCTCCTTCAGCTGGAGGTCCTCGTGGGAGCCTCAAACCAACACGCACGACCCTGCTCTACCTCTGCACGTGACACGGTGAGATCCACCGAGTTGTTGTCTTCGTGTCCCCGGGGACATTTTGTACAGGAGACAGTGAACCTGTCCCATTAGGCTACACGCACCCTGACGTGCTGAGGAGCTGATCTCAGATCGGAGGATCGAACTCCATTTAACAGACATTCCAGAACACGTGAGTTGACCGATCAGTTAGCAGGTTGTGTGTGAGCCGGTGAGACTACGTCGTGGTGCCCGTTAGCATGAGAGCGCAAAGAGACGCGTTGTTCTGGACGTGGTTAGCGCTGTTAGCCGGAAGCTAGCTACCTCCTGGCGGAGTCCAGCGCCTCCTTCACGCAGCGCAGAGCCGCGAGCTTCGACTCCTCGAACGTCAGCTCCTCCGGGGCCTCGTCGTCACTGGACTCCAGGAACAGACCCATGTTCTCCTCGTGCTCTTCGCGTTTATCCGCCCTCTTTGACGAAGACGCCGTTTTCCCACGTTGCTTCGGCGCCATGTTGACTGTGTGCCGTCGGAAATGACGTACGCCGGGCGGAAGCTTCTGTCACCTCGCGGCGAGGAGGAGGATCACAACTCAAGGTGGCTTTTATTTAGACAAGGTTGATATTTGTGATGAGTATTGAAACTGATACATTTACAAACATAAGTATTTATATTCATTATATACAAAAATTAAAGAGTAATCAATTAAAAAGTATAAATGAAGAAAGAAAACAAAAAACAAGTAATTTTCCAATGTTGTATGAACAAAAAAAGCGAATGAATACAATATCATAATAATAACAGTATTATTATGATATTGAATTAGATTTTTAATAACGATAATGAAAGGAGATTTTATGTATATATATGTTATTTGGCTTTATTTCTAATCTCGATTTTTTCCCTGAATGATGCAGTAACACCTGTTTGTTTTGGTAGCACTTTATTTTGAAAGCCGTATCCGGGGCGCGTTATTGTGACATCTTGTCTGCAGCGGGTGTGGATCAGTAACGGGACCTGCTAACGGGACGACCGGATAACGGGACTCCGCCGCCATGCTCCAGCTGTCGCTCGTGTTCCTGGCCGCCGCCGTGGCTTCTGGTCTCGGTCTCCCCGGGCCCCAGGTCTCCCGGGCGGCCGGGCCCTGCCTCGCCCCGCCGCAGTGGGAGGGCCGGTGGGTGCGCTACGACCACAGCACCGGGAGGAACAACCGCGCCTCGGTGTCCTACGACGGCCTGAACCAGAGGGTCCGAGTCCTGCAGCAGCTGAAGAAACACAGCCCGTGTCAGAGGTCAGTGTCCGTCTGTGTGAACCTGAGGTCTGGACAGGACCTCACCGAGACCCGGTCTATTGTCCTGCTCCACACTGAGCACCACTGAGATGACAGGACAAGAAGAATCAATCAATAATACAAGACTACTTGAGACGAGACAAGAATAAGATCATAATGAAGATAATATTAATAACATGAGACAAGACAAGATATGATAATAATCAAGATAAGATAAATAAGGTAAGATCAAATAAGATAAGATAAGTCAGGACAAAATAGCCAGAGAAAGTCCAGAGGCTCCCTCAGACATTACGTTCTCACATGCAGCCCCTCTGGAGAATGTCTGGAGATCCTCTGGAGTTCAGTGCATGTCTGAAAGTACCTGATGTCAGATGATGTGTTTTCACCTGTTACTCAAAAAAACAAAAACAAAAAACAGAATGAATAAACCCAGCTGATCTGAATCGTGGTGTTCTCAGTTCTCCTCTCGGCCAATTCCCTAGATGCTCCAGTTTATTAATAACACATACGACTCCATCTCCATCTCCTTGCTTCAGGTTCTTTGAGTACATCTACCTGTACCAGAGCAGCGTGATGTTCCAGATCGACCAGAAGACCAAAGACTGCTCTAAGATCGCACTGACGGAGAGCTGGGATCCCTTCGACATCCCTGACAACTCCACGTTCGAGGACCAGTACTTCATCGGAGGCCCCGGGGACAGCGTGGAGGTTCAGGAGTGGTCGGACAGGAAGCCGGCACGCAAACGTAAGCCTGCTCTTTATTGCCCCGCCTGCAGGTTTGTGTACAACAGAGAATAAAATACAAAGAACAAGTCTGAATAGAAAAGCTGTAACCGAACACTCAGATGCCCCTCGACGTACCTGAAACCTGTATTCTCTTGACTGACCAGCAGGGGGCGACTCCTCTTGTTGTTTCTATATAATTCTATGAGAAAATCAATCTACTTCTCACTTTATAACGTTTATGTCTCAGTCTCTAGTTTTAAGTTTACTTCAATACAACTGATGTTCATTTAGAAAATTATAATCCATTGGTTGGTGCGTGGATACCACAGCGTGATTGACAGCTAATATCGTCCAATGGGTGCAGGTGGCAGGTGTAGGTAGATGTGCCCTCAAGCGCTAAGTTAGGCTCCACCCCCCTGCTCCACCAACTTCTATCAAACTCACAAAACACATGGAGGAGAAACATCTACACTGTCCACATGAGAAGACGCTGTAAATCTTTATTATAGTCACACACATCCTCCAATATGTATAGATGTGTAATGTTTCCCTTTCATATGCATATCTTTACCCAAATTGAGATTTTCATTAATTGAAGTAGTGTTTTTAGACTACTTCCTCCGGAGGTCATGTCTGAAGACGGCTCATTTGTTCTGCTTGTGTCTCCTCCAGACGAGACCTGGGTGGGCGTGTACACCTTGAAGGACTGTTACCCCGTGCAGGAGACCTACGCCTGGAACAGCAGCGTCACCACCTCCACCCGCTTCTTCAACCTCCAGCTGGGCATCAGCGACCCCGACGTCTTCACCCCCCCCAGCACCTGTCAGTCAGCTCGGCCCGAGGGGATGAGCGAGTTCGACTGCTGAAATTGGAAGCTCAAATAAAATTGCTTTAGGTTAACTCATAGCACAAAGGGAGTGGTTTCGCACCCGGCCTCTGTCCAGTGTTTTACAGAATTGCTTTCTTTGTTAAAATTGTTATTAGGGCCGATAATCATGCTAACTAACACACAGATAAAACTATCAGGTGATTTTACTAACTTCATGTTAAAGTGGGTTATGTCCTTAAACACAGAAATAAATCGGCGTTGCACATGCGGATGGATCGGGTTATTAACGTGTTAATGAGACATTAATGTGAGGAAGAGAAGCTGCATATCTCATGTGTCGCTCCAGAATCTAGATGTATAGCAACATTAATACGAGCTGGACAAAGACTGACCTGAGCCCGTCCAAATATGAGCTTCATCAGAAGGACGGTTTGAAATCAACTCTTAAAAGTAGAGAAACTGGGAGATGATTCATCAGAAAAGCATTATTGTGATTAGGCTTGAAAATGAATGTATGTAGCTTGAGTCTTGCTTGTGTGTGTTTTGGGGGGAACTTGTATTTATTTATTCAACAAAACCAACACTGACCTAATAATAACTATAAAGTAACGTTTCAGTGGACATAATCCTAAATTAAATTTGATGATTCATGCAGAAACTTTGTGAAACATGCAAATATAATTCAAACAATAAATATGTTCCACCAAGAAATCTTACTTTTCGTTGTAAATTATTTCAAAATGGGC
Source organism: Pseudopleuronectes americanus (assembly GCA_038501795.1). Classification (NCBI taxonomy): domain Eukaryota; kingdom Metazoa; phylum Chordata; class Actinopteri; order Pleuronectiformes; family Pleuronectidae; genus Pseudopleuronectes; species Pseudopleuronectes americanus. Next base: position 107,787 of record JBAMIH010000025.1, on the reverse strand, counting down.
GGTTCACTGTGTGGTGTGCACATAACCAGAAACCAGGGCTGCCAGCCTTTCCCCTGTGGCCTTCCCTGACCTCTCATTTTGTACAAGACGCTCACATGGAGGTTATGGGTCGTATCTAACTACCGTCTTTACCTTTTGATTTCAAATATGTTATTTTTTTTATCTTTTTCCTCAAACACAGATCGCCAACAATTGTTTGTTACTTGTTTATCATCCCACCTGCTGTCATTATGTCAACATGAATTTGAAATTGCCCACAATAATTACCTCACTTTATTTCCCAGTATATAACTTTTAGCTACTCGGTTGAGTAGCAGGACAGAAAGTAGGATTTGGGAATAAACTTTAAAAGTAGTGTTTTTTCTTCAGGGCAGATAAACCAGGTAGGATGAACACAAAGTTTTCTAACTTCACTCTGCACACAGTAGATGGTAGGAGCGTTGAGGAGTGTGAGGTTCCATCAGGAGAAGCAGTCACTGCGCCTTTAACTGCAGCAGGTGCATCACCTTCTTTTGTCCGCTGGAAACACTTCCGGTGTTGTTTTAGCTACTTGCAGTGTGTTTCTGTATCTGCACATAAAGTGACTTTTTGTGGAGCATGTGTCGTCAAATTGACGAAGTTGTTTCCTTAATTTTCGCAACGCGGATTCTCGCGTGTTGAGCCCTCTCGACCACCGTTTAAACTACAGCCTTTCGGTCATCCACATCGCTAGGGGGCGCTGGCACAAAAACAACTCCCGACACTGCAGCCTCCTGTTTTGCAGGAAGATAAAATTGCTCGGGTCAGGAAGTGGAAGAGTCCGGATCGAGCGGACGAAGTGAAACCATCAGGGGACCGGAGCCATCAGGGGACCGGAGCCACCAGGGGACCGGAGCCACCAGGGGACTGTTCGGGGAAACCAGACCGAGCGAAGAAGCCACTTTGACAGGTAAAGAGGACGCTGAGCGCCGCTGTCAGTGCTCCAGCAGCAGGAGCTAACAGGCTAGCATGCTAACAGGGAGCTGCTGCACCTCCTGTCGTGTCTGTCCCAGTCTCAGGGGACATCACAGCTCTTGTCCCTCCGGGGGGTCCACGTCCCTCTTCTTGGGACATCGCTCTCTGTTGTTGTTCGTGTCTCACTCGGGTCCTTTCAGCTGCGACCTGTCCCCAGCAGAGGTCTGTCCAACCCTCAGGTGGACATGTTGTGAAGTCCAGAGGGACATGGAGCAGTGAAGAGCCCATGATCACGTGACACCTAACAGGCAGATTGTTTTCAATGTGGAGACGAGGAGTCTTCTGTTGGTGTCACGTGCGCACTGGACTCCAGGTCCTCTGTGTGTGAGGACGCGGATGTCTGTCTTGTTCTGGACATTCTCCGGAACGTGTCCATCCTGTTCCAGACTCCAACATGTCCAGGTGAGGGACGAGTCCAGCAGGACCACGTCCCAGGGAGCGAGTGGACGTGTGGGTGAGGTTTCTGACACGTGACTGACGTGGAACTGGAAGAGGACACACGTATCGGGAGGAAGACGAGGAGCCGGTGTGGATGAGCTGTAAACAACAACAACAATAACAACAGAATTTATGCGTCATGTCCGGCCCCCTGCTGCTCTACAGGCTCCGCCCCTTCCCTGGACGTTGCCCACATGTTCCTGTTGTTGTTAACGAGTCGGACCGGACAATCTCCTGGACTCTATTAAACTATTGATTATTAATTAAATTGACGTTTTCTATAATACACACACAACACGTGTTTATTATTTAGTTGAATGAAACAAGCTGTTTTTAATCACAAGCTTTTAAAGTCAGTTATCGGATCATTCTCTGGTTTCATCCCTTCAGATGAAATAAGACGTTTGAGCTCTGGCAGATTAAGATTGACCTTTTCTTTATAAAATAGATAATTGAGTGATAAATGGTCCCTAGTCACAAAATGCATATTCTGTGTGTTGAGGCGATGCTATCTGCTTGGCTCTGTGACACTCGAGGAATTCAAGGAACCTGTTGAAAGTCTCTCGTAAATTGTCTCTGTTCCAAAGAGCATCACTGTCGTCCAGAACCAATAACAACAAGAACAAGTCACCCTGCCGGATTAGTCCACCACAAAAAGTAGGCCCCAAACAAGGCAGTGTTTACTGGGAGCAGTCGAGGAGAAGCTCATGGAACTGGACCAGGAGGTGTTTTTAGAGATGTGCACCCTGATCCAGAGGGATCTCCTCAGGCGGCTGCAGACATGGTGGACACTTGATTGGACTCAGATGTTGTTGGTTTGGGTCTTTTCATGGGATTTGTTGACGATAATAAAATGTACAGACTGCAGCCGTGTCCCTCAGAGTCAATGATATGTCTTCCACCGTCTGCTCCCCCCCCCAGATGCAGTTCATCTCCACAGAGTGGGTCCACCTCCACTAACGCTGCAGTGGCTTCCTGCTCCGATGACCCGCCGCCTCTGAGTCCAAGTGCACCTTCTGAGCGTTGACCAGTGGGCGGGGCCAGCCCTGTCAGGAGGGCGTGGCCGACGATGGACAGCCGATGCAGCAGCAGCGCTGATTCGCGGCTGACCGCCAGGGGGGTGGGGTCTATCAACACGACGCCCATCTGTGCGAGGTCGTACGAAGCCGGGGAGAAGAAGTGCATCTCCGACGTGAGGAGGACCTTCTGCCTCTTCGTCACCTTCGACCTCTTGTTCATCACCTTGCTCTGGATCATTGAGCTCAATGTAAGACACGTCTGTCTGTGTTGTGTCTGATACTGAACGCCTGTTTCTCTGCTCCGTCTTGGCTGTGCTCCTGCAGCTCAAACCTGACATGTTTAGTCAGACATGTTGTCGGCTCAGTGTGAGGTCGGCGTGCTGGTGGTTAGTTGTGTCTCAGAGCAGCTGAGGACGAGAGGGACGCCACTAGTGTTGCAGATATTAGCTCAGAAAGCACTGGACAGATTGTAATCATCCAACAGCAGAAGACATATCTCATTGAAACCATAGAGAGAAGAGCTGACACTAATATCAGGCAGTGGATGGTCAGTGATTCCTAAGATGTCGTTATCGAACCCTTCTTACACACAAATACATATTTTTACAGTTCAACCATTATCTTTATTATAAATAAAGAAAACACAATTTCAGACAAATATAAGCAGCAGAAGTTATATTAAGAAAATAAACATGATTTTTTTTTACATATAATGAAAACGACACATACTTTCTGCATTGTTTTAAAGTGGATTTACTTTGGCACAATTCAACATGAATCAGATCTGTCGTGTGATGCATTCAGCTGACGCCGTTAATCTGGGTTATTGTATTTTCAGTAAAACCTTCTCTGATAAGGGTTAAATATAACAGTGATACTTCTACAGCTGTGCCTTGTGTGCTCAAATGTTTGTGTCTGAATTGTGTCGAGGCCGAACAGAAACGGGTCAGGTGCTGCTGGGGGAAGTGAATCGAGGTCAAGCAGCGGTAACACTTTGTGCTCTGAATGAGGAAACACATTCCCACAATGCTCTACATTCAGCCTGGAGCGCTGGGGAGCTAGTGTGTGTACACTGTGTGAGACTCAGACGTTTTGTGTATCTTTGGTTTTTAACAGTTAAATGTTCCCACAGCCGTGAACCTGTGTGTGACTTTAAACCTGTCAGGCTCATTCGACGCCTTCTACCAACAAACAGGCATCTGTTGACTTTAGCCTTGACCGGGAAACACAGTTCAGGAAGTTACTGGTGATATAAAGTTGTCACAGTGTTGTCATTAAAAATAATAAAGATTATGAGTTCATAAAGGAACAATAAGTAGATCATTGTTGAGGAGGGAAATTCCAAAGTTCAGTTTAGTCACCAGAACAGTTTGAAGAACATGTTTTGAATTCCGCTCAAGCTGCTGACACCACAGGGGCCGAGCTGCTATGTGAGAAACCAGGGAAGCAAATGACTATGAATACCTACATGGTTTTTTATTCTCTACTCAGCTACTTCACCATATCTTCATTATCTTCCTGAATGAGCAAGTGTCAGTAAATGTGTGACTGTGATTTTCCTTCATATCTGTTGCTCTTGACGTAGATTAAATCTTATTTCATTCATGTTCTTTAAAAGAGACAAAGGGAAAACAAACAGGGACTGATATCTAGGAGTGTGTTAAGGTGATTGATTTAAGATTGGATTCTGCTGATCAGTTCTATTTGTGTGACAGGTGAACGGCGGCATTCAGCAGCAGCTGGATAAAGAGATCCTGCACTACGACTACCATGCCTCCTTCTTCGACATCTTTGTGAGGCCTTGTTGTTGTTTGTCATTATTCAGAAAGACCATGTTTGATTGTTCGGCTTTGTTCATTCTTTTGAATGTCGTCCCCCCCCCCAGCTCCTGGCTGTGTTCAGGTTTGCTGCCCTCATCTTGGCCTACGCCGTCTTCAAGCTGGGTCACTGGTGGGCCATCGCTGTAAGTTTTCAAGCTGTGATACGGCAGTTTGTCTTTTATCTCTACCAGCATTTATTCCAGAGATCAGTTTTTCTGGATAACACAGAATAAATGAAACTTCAGGACAAAGTAATTCTGGAATAATCCTGTTTAGATGGGAAATAATAACACGTCAGTTCAAAGGAAGTTCTTTTTGATGATTTCAAGTTCAATTTATTCTTTTAATAGAGTTTTACATCGTATACATTTATTGTCTGAAGTCAAACATTTTTAGATAGAGTTCATGAACACATGTGACTGATATGAATATGATAATTGTGTGTTTGCTCTGTGCAGATCACCACTGCAGTCAGCTGTGCTTTCCTGATCATTAAGGTCATTTTATCAAAGGTAAGAATCACTATTCATATTAGAAAGATTACATCATCATTATCAGGAATATTTCTGTGTAAGTGTCAAAAGCTGTGTGTTGACTTTAACCTGCACTGGTGTGTGTGTCTGTGTGTGTGTAGCTGCTGTCTCAGGGGGCCTTTGGGTACCTGCTGCCCATCGTCTCCTTCGTGTTAGCCTGGATTGAAACATGGCTGCTCGACTTCAAGGTTCTTCCTCAGGAGGCCGAAGACGAGAACCGTGAGTCACCGTCACACAGCTCGTGTCTAACGTCAAACTCCAACCAACACAAATATATGACCCCCACCTTATGTACAAAGTATTTAGATTCTTAGTGTCGAAAAGAAAATACTGCATTCAAGTAGAAATACTCCATTTCAAAAGTAAATCACCATGTGCGGCTGCAGGGGGCGCTGTTGCTCAGTAACAGTTCCATATTGCTGCTCTCATACTCTGTGATTCGTCTCCTGTCCTCGCTGTCCCCTCATGTCACCCCCCCCCCTTTTGTGTTCCAGGATATCAGTCCTTCGTGGACGCCACACAGCGAGCTCCTCTCCTGTGTGCCGGGCCGTTATCTGACGGACAGTTCTACTCTCCACCGGAGTCTGTGGCAGGTCAGTTCATTCACACCAACCAGCCATCGTCCAAAATAACAACCTTTACTCTCTGAACCCGAGAGGACGTCTGGGTCCTCAGACACAGAGACACTGGTTAAACAGGTTTGACTCCAACCACAAGCAACAACACAACAGCTGAGTGGAACATCTAGAACACGCACAACCTCGTTACCTTTGGAGGGCGCCCCGCTAGCTGTTTACCCTTGATTTATGCTAAGCTAATCTTGTTTTCTATCTTCTTGTCAAAAGAGCAAATAAGTGTCTTTCCCAAAATATTAAATTATCCCTTAAAGGTTGAATCTTACTTTACTTCTAGATTTGTTGTTTTTCTGTTCCCACTGAATCGTTTCTCTGGTTTTCAGACTCTGACGAGGAACTGGATGATAAACATGATCCAGAGAAAGGTCTCATCCAGCAGGTGACCTAACAGGTGACAGTTACACTCAAACACGTCGGGTGACTTCCTGGATGAAGAGGAACTTACTGACCTCAGATGATCGACCTTCTCTCATCTCTTCTCTTTGCTCCTTCACAGGATCATCACGTCTGGGTCGTTTCTCCGTTTTGCTCCTGTCGTGCTACTGAGGGAAAATTCTGCCTTATGCATTGTGACATTTTAGTTTTTATTCACCTCAAACAAAGATATCAGCCTCCTGCATGAACACAGAAAGGCAAAGTGCCGCTTCAAAAGCAATGTCAGTGTCTTGTGGTCATTTTTAAAATCCTGTTTTTTTTCTGTACCTTTTTTTGAGGAGAATTCAAATGAACGTTATCGATACACTTATGATAAATTTCAGAACTGTTTCTTCCTTCTCGAGGGTATAAACATCTCATATTCACGTCATGTTTACTTTGAGTTTGTTGATCTTTTCCATGTGGGTGGATTTAAAGTCACTGTAAAGAAAAGTAAGCTCGCTCCAGGAGGAACTCTCCGGCCAGTATTGGATTCACGGACGGTGTTTGTAGCAAATGGAAGTCGAAATATTTACGATAATTGTACATATCTTCATGCATGCCTTGCCCAGTGGTTTTGTTTTTATGAAAAGCTTGCCTGTAAAACAGAATCATTAAAATGTGAAACTCGTGTGATTCTCCTTTTTATTCCTACTTTGATTTATCTTCATGACTTCGTCAAGAACCAAAGAGACGATCTGTTTGGGACGGAATAAATCTGCTGGAGGTTAAAAAGATAAATGTTACTCATTCGTTATAAGAAGAAAAAGTTGTATTTGATTTGATTATCCACTTATATTCAATCATTAGCACCAAATTAGACAGAAAACAGGTTCATTTTTGAATTGTTTCCTATTCATTTATATTTTATTAGAATTTGGAAACATTTCTGCTGCAGTTACATTATAACAACACTTTTAGCACTGAAAAAAAAACCATGTTGAACAAAGAAATGCACAAACCACAGCGTCTGTAATACTGGTTTATTTATTTTTTTCACATTTTCATCAACATGAGTCAAGAATCCGATGCATTTGTCCACAAATCTACATTTTGCCTTCGTTCATTGTGGCCTTCAGTCAAAAACACTGTACTTTAGAAATAAATACAATACTGATAATAAACAAGAAGAAAGAAGAAGACAGATTCAGTCTTTGTTTCCACAACGACATGAGACGACGCCCCCTTCTGACCAAACAAGGACGTGACACGAGGACGACAAACAGCAGTGAGACTCCGAGGAAAATCAACAACACGAGGATGAAGCTCTGAGACTGGACGAATCACTGACTCTACACATCTGCCCCGAATACTCACTGGAGCATCGGATGAGGATTAATCCGCCGCTGAAAATAGTCCCCAGCAAACACACCCACATTCCTGTTGTGTGTTCAAACCGACAGTGAGCAGCAGCTTAAGGACGCGACTGAGGTCTTTACACACACGTTCAGTCAGCATTCAAACAGAACAGCAGCAAATCAATAAACACAACACACGTGGGAGGAGCAGCCGAACACATGAACACACTCACACTGAGTCAGAGCCACAGTCTCTGGAGTTGGACACGGTGTTTCCATGGACACCAATGATCTGACCTCTGACCTCATTCTGAACGGAACATGACTCAGCTTCTGAGTCGTTAGAAGCAGTGATTTAGATTCTGTGTATATTCCACTGATGTTCACACGTGAGAGCGCACAGCTCAGATTCGTCACTGAGCTCTGAGGATTCAGAGTTTGAAACCAGAGACGAACATGACGACTGACACTGATGTGACATCGTGAGTGAGGCGCTGCTCCTCAGGGCCTCACAGGAAACACGGCTTTAAACTTTCACAAAATGAAGATACAGCTCAGAAATGCTTTGGACTAACTAACCCGCAGATTGTAAATAAAGATGGACGCCGCCTCTCCACTTCCTCCAGAAGCACAACACATGCCAGGGTTCCATCTGGTGCTGAGGACGTCATTTGAAGCCAGAGTCTGTCCAGCAGTGATCGGGAACTATCTGTCTGAACTGTGGTTTTCTGTACGATCATTTTATACAGTGAAGTTTTGAAAAACAAAAAAGTTTGTTTGTTTGTTTTGAGGATTAAAAAAAGGAATTCCCAATAAGAGTTAAAGGGAGTTACTCTAATGGGACACCTTTTCAATCTGGACAACACTTCCTCACATTTGTGTAATGCACACTACAGATGTTGCGATGCCGTATTTTCAGACTTTCCGATCTGATACCAGTGCATTTAATAAAAACTATAGTGTGTTACTAACCCTGTGTGAACTGATGATACTATGATCAGTGCTGTGTGACCTGGCTCATGTTGAACGCTTTGAAACACAAATACAGAGAATGAATAAAACAGAACTTCTTTTAGTTTCTAGTTTAACATTCAGAACTGAAAAAGACCAAATAAATAAATCTAGGAAAACACAACAACTACTTCTTTGAACTGCTCCAAACTGAAGTCTGGAGGATCTTAAAGATACAGGAGTGTTTGAGACAGAGGCTGAAAAGAGGAGCTGCAGCAACGGACAGTTGGAGGAAAGCGTTCTGAACATTAGATCATGAAAACATTAACACTGATTAAAACCATAATCCTCAATATGAACAGAAAAATAAACCTCGTAAGATGGAGATTCCTCTGCAGTGTGGTTATGGTTTGGTGAAACATTAAAAAAGTTCTTGTCTGGGGACAATCTAAAGCTAAAACAATCAGTGATTCTGACAGAAGTTTGATCAACAATATATTTGACAGTTGATTAAAGTAATTTATCAAACAATAACACTAAATATTTAACAGTTCTTAAATTCCTAAATGTGTAGAATTGCTGCTTTTCTCTGTTTTTAAACCTTTTAGTTTTGTCGAAGGAGGAAACGTCTCCTTGGGTTCAGAACGTCTGAAGCATTTTCACTATTTGACACTAATCAGTAGATTCAATGATAAAGAAAACAATCATCAGCTGCAGTGATCTGAAGCCTTTTCTGAACCAACCACATGGAAACGGTTTCCTTCTTCTAACTTATCTCAGTTCATCTCACACAGACTGTGAGCGACTCAGTGGTGAAGGAAAACAGCACGTCCACTGCTTTCAGGCCAGAAGGTCATTACCCATAACTCACTGGTACTACTGGGAAACAAGGAGCTAACATCACGCAGGAGGAATGGAACCAGTTCTCCATTCAGGCTTCTTCCAAACGCAGCTTGTTATATCTGGAGATGACTTCGATTAGACGACTACACTACGACCTCTACGTGATGGTCCACTACTGGTCTTTCTACTGGTTTAGTACAAGTGCTGCTGTTGGTAAATGGCTGTGTCCCTCATGAGCCTGGTAAGTAGTCAGAAATACACTTTCCCAGTCCAAAATGGAAAGCTTCAGCGAGCAGGGTTCTTTTCATCAGGGAAGTGGTCAGGTGGGAAAATGCCAATCCTGTTCTTTTCAGGTTAAACCACTTATCAGGGTTCCAGTCCGAGGGGAACAGCCCGGGTGCAGTGTGTGGATGCATTGTGTGGAGCGGTAATACTACGTGTCATTGTGTCACGGGAGCAACAAAAGGCCTCGCATCACACAGGAATGCATTCTGTGTGAGCCAAGCTGCTTCAACCCAGTGACCTGTTGTCCAGTTGGATTCTTTTCAAATGTTTTTAACCCTAAACTAATTATCACCAACAAGAAAGGAGCAAGAAATGGATGCTAGACATTGTTTGTTTTTTCCCCACATAGCACCATGCCATCGGTTTCCACTTCTCAGCACTTGCACAAATCGCAGTGTCTCACATTTCCATGTTCTTTTTGTTTTTAGTTGTTCTTTCGTGAGCGTTGATATGCAGAGGAAACTAAAACCGCTCACATGATGGTGAAGAAACTAAAAAGACAACTGAGGAAGAAGAGGAAGAAGAGGAAGAGGCAGGCAGACGTGAGGTGAAGGGGAAGCTGGAGGACGGGTGGAGCCGGTTCAGGAGACTCTAATGCCGACAGGCTGGGACGTCCTGGTGCATTCATGTTCATGCTCTATACCTGTGAGGTGTGTGGACCGTGGGGACAGAAGGCACATGTTGCCGGGGGGTCGGGGGGTGGGGCGCTCGCTGCGCCCTCTGGTGGATAACAACGTAAACAACCGGCCACTTCCAACGTGTTCACCAACCGAGCGGATGCTTCATGTCTCCAGGTTGGTTCTTCAACTCTGATCAGGAGGTTCAGGATAAATCAGGACCCCCAGTTGTGAGTCTCTGACGCAGACAGAACTGAAGTGTGTGTTCAGCCATGAGATGATGCGGGACGTCCGCCTGGTGACAGCAGCTGGAACCCATCGGACTGGATTTCAGAATAAAAGAGTGAGACCTGGCTAATCGTCCCCCCCCCTCCCCTCTGGAACTCAGACTCGGTCTGAAACGTGTTCCAGTGACCGGGCCGGCGTGGGGGTGGGGGTTGCTGATGGTGTTGATGGTGCAGCAGGTGGGGGAGGGGTTAATGCTTTGAGCTCGTTGCCAGGGCAGCTCTGAGTGCTGACCCCCCGGTTGAGGGGGCCGGCGCGTGGGGGGGCGTGAGCCGGCAGCGTGCTGGGGTCGCTTCGGGGGATGTTGACGGGGCAGGAGCGGGTGCGGGCGTGGCCCTTGTGGCCGCCCGGGTGGCACACCAGGCTGCCCACAGTGTCGGTGGGCGAGAGGTGACGCTTCACCCACCGCTCCACCCGCTCCTCCTTATACTTGATGGAGTACCAGGTGAGGAAGATGAAGAAGAAGCCGAAGAACTTGAGGCTGGCGGCGAGGCCGAAGTAGACGAAGCGCAGGGAGGTGACGTCGTACTCCTGACAGGAGCCGTGCACGCCACAGTCCTGCTGCCACAGCATGCAGGTGGTGTCGATGACCGCACCGAAGTAAATGGGCGTCGGGATGTAGGCTGAGTGCAGGAAGGAGGGAAGAGACAGAGGAGGAGAGGTGGTGAGGAGAGGGCGTAGAGAGAAGAACAGAGAGGGAGGGGGGATAAAGAAATAAGAGATTCAGTGTCAAAGTAGAATCAAGGAGGAGAAATCTGAACAAACTGATTCAGCACTGAGACGGGAGAAATAAGGGCCGGTCTGACATGCAGTGACTAAAAAGATTTGAAGAATCTAATTCAGAAACACTGGATCCTACAGTTCCCATGATGCACAGACACAGCAACCGACTGACAGCAGCTTCCTCCACGTCTCATATATCTAATCCAGTTTACCTCCTTACTCCTCATCCAAGGGAGCAGCCATGCTGAGGCCTCAAAAACAGAAAACATCTCATTTCCTTCGACTGTCATATTGTGCTAAAGTGCTACTGTGCCACTTCTGTTACATGTTTCACACCCAGTGAAATATCAGGCTTGGAAATCCTCCATCACCACAAAGAAAAATAAATGAATCAATCAAATGAAGGAGTAGTTTTCTCTCCTCTACTCACCGAGCGTCCTGAGGAGAACGAACTGCATCCCCAGAGCGAACGGCCTCTCCTGCTCCGCCACAGACCTGCAACACACAACCACACGGACATGAGTACACAAAGGAACCAGAGAACAACACTTTATCACCATATTGCACACACATGTATTGAGATCCGACGTTTAAAACCGTTGACCTGTTGACCTGTTGTCCAGCTGCTCAGCCAACGTACCTGAGGGTGACGATGATGGCGGAGGGCTGGGCGCAGGCGGTGATGAGCGTGACGATGAAGAGGAAGATGAGGAAGGGGATGAGGGTGCTGCAGGTGCGGTCGCACTTCCCCGACACGGCGTGACCGTTCTCGTTCAGGTAGGTCTTCACGATGACGAGCTGCAGCTGGTTGGTTCCCTGACCGCTGGAGGACGGCGTGATGACCTGTCGGCTCTGGACGCAGGCGCAGTCCGAGTAGTTACGAACCTGGAGACAGAACATGAAGGTGGAGCTTCAGAGACTTTCTCTTGTGACCTCAACTGACCTCTCGACCTCAGCTCCCTCTTCCAAGCTGGTGGGAGAAGCTGCGGTGGCCTTCAGGAAGAGGAGCCGCTCCCGATGAAGAACCTTGACACTAAATCTCAGGTGATTCTACACTAAAGAAAACATCTTTATGAATATTACATTCCGTCTCTGCAGATAGATCCATCTGAATCCTGAGCACTGGCCCTTTAAAAACACACAAGCACCAACTGCTTTAAACTCTTTCTTCAACAAAAGGTCAGAATCAAACCTATCTGCTGGTTTTTACTCATCAACACAATACGTGAAAGCTTGATATCCTTCGTGGAGTTTCAGCAGTGAGATGATGAATGTCAGCTTGAGCCTGTGTCCTCGGTGCTGGGCTCTTACCCCGGTGCTGTCGTTAGCCACGCTGCTGCAGCCGGCCAGGCAGGGGTTAAAGTACGTGATGCCGTCAGAGCCGCAGACCGGAGCGTACTCGTGGATCTTACAGCCGCAGTTCACGTTACAACCTCCAGTCAGGTTCCTCTGGGTCATGGTGAGAGTCGGGCTGGAGAGAGGAAGAGATAAACAACAGCTGTTCAGGTTTCATCAAGCAATAATCAAGACATCAGATTATATTTGTTGCTCAGGTTTGGAGATTTGTCTTGTAACTGGTGTTTTGTGTAACCGAGTCATTTCCAAACGTGGAAGCTGAATGTTTGTCTTGTATCCAACGAGCTGCATCTGCATATGACCACTGCCCTGAAACATGCTGAGTCAGCACGGATCCAGAATCACAGCTCAGGTTCAGCTGGATGTTTTCTTCTGCCATGAACTGTTGAATAGTCTAACTCTTTTTCCAACTTGAGGAAAAGTCAGGTGATCGCTCGAGTCACAAGAATATGTAAGATAAATGTCTGCATCAAGTTTCATGGCTGTCGTTGTTCAGACATTCCTCTGCAGGGACAGGGCGGCAGCAGCTTCACTCACAGCTCGGCTAAAAACAACATGAATCAGCTGCTGAGCAAACGACCGCTTGGTCTCAAACTGATTTAGTCAAAGTTCTTGTCGAACCCTGAAACGATGGAAGAGACAAAATGTACACAGGCAGAAACAGGACGGAAAAGACAGAAGGAAGGACGAGAGACAAGGAGGAGGTGAAGCCTCTGAGATGATGAGGAGAAGGAGAAGGAGAAGGTATGAGAGGGATGTATGAGAAGCAGGAGATTTTAACGAATACAAAATGAGGATTTGAAAGCAGAACGGAAGCTGAAGAGAGGAGAAGAGAAGACCAGAGGAAAAGCACAGGAGAGGGAGAAGAGAGGGCAGGCGGCCAGCACTCGTCTCTTCCAAGCTGTCCTTGGACATTTTCCATCATTGCCACGTAATCGCTCTGGGGGACGCTCCGTCCGAGAGAGAGGCCTCAGTTCACCAGCTTGTTATCTGTTATCCAGCTCTGATCTGAGCGCCTGCTTCCTCCTGAACACCGACTCTGACTCAGACAGGCCAGGAAATGATTTGAGGCCGAGCTGCAGTCAGGAAACGGCTGGCTCCGATTTTAAATGAAATCTTTCAAAAACCCTGATTAATCATGGAATTAGAGAGAATGACTCCAGAGGAGGTGTTTACAAGAAGCAGGAACTTTGATCACAACAAACAAACAAACAGACAAACGGACCCCTCATTGGCTGAGGTCAGAACACGAGTGTGCAGATGGATCCAGCATTAACATCTGAGACCTTCTTTCTTCCCAGGATACACACCACACACACGCACACGCTCCTCACCCGGTGGTGTAGGGGATGTTGATTCCTCCCAGGTTGATGCTGTCACAGCCCACGATGAACAGCGTGGAGAAGCAGAGGAGCGAGACGCCGCTGCAGATCATGGCGAGCTTGGCCGACTCGCGAGCTCCGAGCTTCAGCTTCTTGATGATGTAGCCGCCCAGGACGATGCCCACGCCGGCACTCGGCACGATGATCAGACCTGGGGAAGAGGAGCGACAAGCAGGGGTAAAGAACATGGCCTCCTTTGTCTTCAAAGCCTCTGACACTGGGACCAGTGAGGCCTCCAGTCCAGCTAGATTAGAGAAAGGAAGTGAGTATCCGTTGTTAACCTGCGTGTGTGTAATGTTGTGTTCTCAGATTGAATCCTTCTCATTAGTGAGTCATCAATTTTTATTGTTGTGTGCAGATATTTTTATAAACAGTAAAGTTATTCCACCTGGTTTATCTGCAGGAACAATGTGTGTTTATAGAATGGAACTGACTCATGGTGTGTGTGTGTGTGTGTGTGTGTGTGTGTGTGGTTTTAACATAAACTTTAATGATTTTCTGAACTTATGTTGTTTTTTCCAACAACCGACGCAATCTTCAGACCCAAGTTCACAACTTGACAAAATAAAAGCTCCGTAAATCAGCTCGACATGAATCAATGCAGCAAAAAAACCCAAAACATTATGCTTTTACTTTGTTGACACATTTCTGTGAAGGGATTCTGTGAAAACCCCCAAAAACCTCAGAAGAGCATCAACAAAATAACATTATTAACAACAAAGACAGTGTCTCACATAAACGGAGATGTTTATTAATATTTATAGAAGATGAAAAACAGCATAATGCCAAACAGAGTAGCTTTTGTTGAGCAGAGAGAAATCAGTTGATCAGGTCCATACTAAAGCCATGGTAAGATGGATGTGTCCTTACTCGTTACTGCACTAAGGTCAAACAGCTGAATCTGTGTGTGTGTGTGTGTGTTTCTAAAGGAGTGTGTAATGCACTCAGTGCTGCAGCTCAGTGTCCCAGGTGCCCACTTCAGTTGAGGACCAGCAGGATCTTTATTATTTATGTGTGTTGGTTGTGCAGCTCTGGGCCGACAGCCTCGCCACCAGCAGGGCGGCGCCGACCAGGCAGACGTTCGGAGCAGCAGATTTCAACAAGAGGAATGAAGAACAGCGGAGGCATCGTAAACACACATTAAACGAACGTGTCTGTGCTGCGTCGCTCACCGGTGTAGATGCTGGCGCTGGAGGCCGGGATGCCGAACTGAGACTCGATGAACTTGGGGATGAAGGTGATGAAAGCCGTGACGATGGCGCTCTCTGCCGTGTACGACAGGCTGACGAACAGGAAGGTCACATTGCTGAGGATCCTCACCGCTGCTTTGGGCATGTCTGGAAGAGGGAAAGTATAGAAGGAGAGAAAAGTTATCTCTTCCTGCTCTCGGTCCGGACTGGACCTTAGTGGTTATTCGACCCGTTTAATAATCAGAATCAGAAACAATAAGACTTGAGGGTCTTCACATGCAGCCTCCGAATGTAGCAGCCCCTGATTTGGTGCATGGTTCATTTCTAGTTGACAACATCATCCGTGATGTCACAGAGAGGCTGCTGACATCACTGATGACGTCACAGTTCTCTCTGGTACCTCTGATGTCCCTGCCGAAGCCCATGGACGAGGTGACCGCCTGGCTCTTGTTGTTGCTCTTCTCCTTGAGGACGTCGTCGTCGCTGGACAAGTCGTTCATGCTCGGCTTTTTCCTCCTCTTCTTCTTCTTGTGTCGGGGGGGCAGCTTCTTGGGGAAGGTGAACATGGGGAAGATGACCAGCAGCATGGCCACGGCACACAGCAGGAACCCGCTCCACCTGGACACACGTAAGAAACACATCGCTCAACACACAGGAGAACAAGTGTGTTGTTGTCGTTTAAGTGCCGTCGAGCGGTGAGTTCAGGTGAATCCGTCAGAGAGGCCGCTCTTCATCGTGCACATAAATAAATGAGTAGCCAGGTCTGGCACATCCGTCCATCGTCTAATTCCTCTAGGAAGCCAGTGGGTGTCTGCTCCTGAGTCACTGGTTATGTTACCAGTGAGAGGATGGCATCACCGAGGGCTGCGAACAGATGACTGACCACATCTCACACCCACCGGCAGATTGACAGATCGGTGGTTCAGATGACCAGAAGAGCAAACATCATTCACAAGCATTTGACTTACCCGGCAAAAGTTCAGGTGGAATAATCACTTTTTCAGATCCACAAAACCAGGGAGACAAATATATTTCACATGTGTATCAGCCAAACCAGCCACATACTCCTTACCAGTTGCCGATGAAGCGTGGATCGCTCTGGTCAATGTTGACAGCGATGTTGGGGTCCACATAGAAGCCGATGAGGACTCCTCCCAGCAGGTAGCCCACAGCTGGGCCCAGTGCTCCCATCACGTACATGATGGCTGAGGAAAGGAGACAGAGGGGAAGTTATAAGAAAAGCCTTGGCAGCGGTTTCTCATCCTGAGATATTTGCCTTCTTTAGGGAGAATCATCGGATACGTCTCACTGTTCTTCTGAAGCTGCACAAAGTTCAACAACTGCCTTCTTCTATTAGCCAGCACTATGACGCCACTAGGGTTGTGTTAGAGATGTTGTGATACCAGCAACACAAATGACTGCACACTGCTGAAGATGCTGGATCAGGAATCAATGAGTGAGATCCAATGACACATCTTAAGTATATTAGTTTTGTTAGAGCTGAGAATAAGAATTGATTTCCGGCATTTTCCTTATTTTATCTGGATGGTAACTGTTTCATAAACTGCTTAACATTTTACGACACTTGTGAAATCCTGATCTCTTCACTGGCTCTTAGTTTCATGATTTTAAGAACATCTGCCCAAAGAAGAAGTGATGCTGCTCAGATTCTATTATTCAATTATCCAAACTCAATGACATTTGCATAACTCTAACCCTTATGTAACGCTCCAGATCAAAACTAATCTGGCATTATGGGCCGGGTACAAAAGGCCATGTGTGTGGGTCATGTGCTCAGATCATATGACCGTGCAGTAAGGGGCCGGCTCGGGGCTGAGAGTAAGATTTCTCCAATTAGAGGGAATTAAAATCTTAAAGTCCTTGGCTGGAGTTGAAAGCAAACACCAGAATCCAGTGGCGTGACTTAGAAACTCCAAGCTGGGCCAGGCACCAGACCAGTGCCATCTAACAGCCAGAGCACTGGGGACTCACTGGGAGCTCTGGGTTCACGGCCGCAGACTTTGCAATGACTCCTCATGTAGAAGTTTATAATCATACTTTTCAAAATAAAATGACGACCTGCTAGTGAAGTGTCAACGGCTGTCATCTGTCATGGCCGACGGGGAGGACTGAATTGAGAACTCATCTTTCAGCTGGTTGTGTGTCCGCAAAACAAACAATTGTATACTGAGAAGTGTGAGTCTTCCGACTGGAGCAACACATTCGGTAAATTTCCTTTCAAAAACTCAGGAGCTCTGGTTTCCTTTAGCTTTTTTTCCATTTGTCGGTTATTTTTATTTTTCATTTTACAACTTCGTGGATGAACCAGAGCATTGACTGATTGATTGACTAATTACTGCAGGTCTCCTTGATGGTTTATCTTGCACACCAGTGAACAAGCAACATTTTCACCTGAAAACTACTTTGAAAATACATTTATTGTGAGAATCATTAGTGATTCATATTCTGATAATATTCTAATCAAGTCAGTACTACATGCGATGTATGAATTTGTCCGTCTAACGCATAAAAAAACTATATTCCTCAAAGACCAAACACTGCAGAGAAATTCAGAAATGTCTCATTCATGATATTCCTCACGTTATAATAATAACAATAACTATTTGTAAAACACTTATTTGAACAAGATTACCTAGTGCTTCACAAAGTACACTTTCAGGATCTTTCCCCCATAAGAACACAGACATTCCAGAGAGACAGCGTGAGCACTGCAGCTCTCATCTGCAGAGCATCTTCACAGAAGCATATTCTCTGCTGCTCCATTCGACCATGACATCATCCCACTCGGTGGCCAAAGCCCGGGATGATGGAGCTCAGGGATGAGATGGAGGACTCGGGCTTTCCAAGGGGGCCCAGCGGCCTCGTGGTTAATCCCCCATCGAGCCGGAGAGGAGGGAAAACCCTGAGCTGGTCATCTGTCAGGTTACGTAACGTGACGCCGACCATCAGCAGAGGGACAAACGGCGAGGAGGCGGCAAGTCGGGCAGCGCAGAGACAACATGAGCCCGATGGACAACGTGAGGCTGAGGGACGGACAAGTTCCTCTGTGTCCACTCACACTGAGGGACAGGTTCCTCTGTGTCCACTCACACTGAGGGACAGGTTCCTCTGTGTCCACTCACACTGAGGGACAGGTTCCTCTGTGTCCACTCACACTGAGGGACAAGTTCCTCTGTGTCCACTCACACTGAGGGACAAGTTCCTCTGTGTCTACTCACACTGAGGGACAAGTTCCTCTGTGTCCACTCACACTGAGGGATGTTGTGAATTTACAGACAAAATGAAGAATCAATTCAGAGCTAAATAAAATAACTGGAAATGGTAATCCATCATTTTATATGTTTTCTGTTTTTTTTTAATCAAAAGCTGAGAGACAACCTTCTCACTGAATTATGTGTTTTTTATATAAAATACACACATGTATCATAATACCATCTGCAGGGCCCATTAAAGCCATTATGGCACATTCAAACTGAAAGAGGCAGCAGCGTGGTCCTCTTCCTCTCACAGGAGCCAATCAGAGCATCTCTTATCGAGGTTACAAAGCAATATTGTGCTGAATTATTCTGTTTGGCCGTTGGACATGATCTCATATGTAGGTTAATGCAGAGCAGGGCCAGAAGGGACCAGAAGGTTTGTTCCCTTGATGAAGACGGTGATAAACTATTGACTCTCATATCTCAAGAGCCGTTCATCTTTCATCGGCTCCACACTCTGCATGTGTGTTGTTAAAGGGACCGGGGAAGTCAGTGTTGAATTTTGTGAGATTTGGACTCATGATATGTTCGATATTAAAAAGCTTTGAAGACACTGGTGAAGGGCGATCTGCAGCGTGAAGGTCTGTGGCTCTTCAGCGTTTGTTTGCCTCTGTGGCTCTTTGACTTTTGCCCCCCTCGATGACAGGAATGCTGACCTCAGCGTTTTCCCTCGCCCCCCCCCCTTCATTCATAACACAGTGCCCAGTTGGTGCTCTAATCAGGAGCCACCTTGTTTGAGGCTACTGGGGCGAGAACCTCTGGGGAGGCATGCAATAGGAAAAGAGGAGAGGTGTGTGTGTGTGTGTGTGTGTGGGGCAGTTTCAAGGTCATCACATTGTTGATTTGTAGTGCGACATGCAGGCGGTGGCAATGTTTGCAAATGGAGGGAATCACAGCAGCTCAGATCCATCTATCTCTGATCTCCTCTGATCGGCTTCACGCTTGTCATGTGACTCGTTAAGGGCCAGTGAAGGTGCAGTGGACTGAACCTGCCTCACACGTCTCCTTTAAACCAGCCAGATGAACCCTGTGATGAGACCAGCTGCCCTAGAGGCTGAAATGAAACCTGCATGTTGGAACAATCCTCACAAACTCTTACCTAGATACAACGAGGCGTTCTCCTTCTTGACGTTGTCGTCCAGGTAGGTGGGTCCTAGCGTGTAGATGGGCGTGGACCCCATGCCCACCAGGATCTGAGCGATGACGAACAGCGCCACGTACAGGTTGTGCTCGTTTCCCTCCTGGTCTCTGGGACAGGAAGTGATGTCGACGCGGTCCCTGCCACTGGCGTTGCTGTTCATGCACAGGCCCTCGTTGGCCGACGACGAGTTGACCTCCTTGATCTGGTAGGCCGGGGAGATGAAGTGAGGCAAGGAGAAGAGCGCGGCGCCAACGGCTATGAAAACACCGCCTACCGCCAGCCAGCGAGGTCTCTGGCCCCGCCCACCAAAGTAGCTGATGAAGACGACCACCAGGAGGCTCCCGATGTCGAAGCAGCTGACGAGCAGGCCGGACTCGGAGCTCCTCAGGCTGTATCTCTTCTCGATGGTGGTGATGACACTGCTGAGGTAGCCCGACACCATGAGGGACTGGATGAAGGTCAGGTAGCACATGCAGAACAGGAAGCAGCGAGAGTCCTGACAGATGACGCTCAGGTGCTTCCGACTGGGCAGACGAACCGAGGCTAGCCTAGAGGCGAAAACCCCCGGGGCCTTCCTCCTCGCCATGGTCTTACTCCTTCTGACCTCGGTGTTCTCCATGTAGGAGCTCGGCCTGTTCAGAGCCGACTTCCCCGACTTGGGCAGGTAGCTGGTCCTCGTTGGGGACTCGGTCTTGGCCGGTAGCTGGATGAACTCCGCGCTCTCCTCTGCTGTTATGGACATCCGCCCAGAGCCAGCCAGTAAGGTCTCCTGATGTGGCACCGTGTCATTCAAAATCGGCATACTTTTAGATTTGAAGTTCGAGCCTGGTTCCTCCTGTTCGCTGGAGAACCCGTCCTCCTTCTGCAGGGACTCGGACAGCCCGGCCTCTTCGTGGTCAGCCATGATGTCCAGTCGAAACCACCTTGCTTCAGGGCTCAGGAAAAATAATCTGGTTTCAAGGCGACATTTTCAATTCAGGGGCTGATGCCCGTTCCATTCATTATTAATAGGTTCTCCTGCAGATGGAGTCCGTGGAGCCCAGGAGGCCCAGGAAGGCGCAGCAGACTCAGTTTATCTGCAGCAGGCAGCAGAGCAGATCCTGGGTCTGTTTATCTCCTCATGCACACTCGCCTTCTGCCGGTATCCGGTCGGGAGGTGGCACCGCTCCGGGCCCCGGGGCCGCGGCTCCCTGCAGACTGGCAGCCGCTCCTCTCTCAGCGGGACGCCGCTGCTCCTCGAACCCGGAGAGCCCGCACCGCATCCCCGACGGCCCCCGCGATGAGGACCACACAGTCACGATGTCCCTTCGCTGCGTGCATTACATGGTGGTGCTCCCCCCTGCTCCACCAGCTCCTCCCCCCAGTCAAGGGCATCCTCCTCCGGACTGCTCCCCCCCACCCCCCCTGCGGCCGAGAGACAGCCCCGTCGTGTGCGTGAGGTTCGGATGAGGAGCTCGGTGGAGCTCGGAGAGGACGAGCAGCCGTCGAAGGAGAACCGAGGAGAACCGGGGAGACGTCCGCAGAACCCCCGCAGTGCTGCTTCCAAAACAACTGCGTCAAGCTGCAGCGGCACGGAAGCGGGAGGGGCGCACTTCAAAATAAAAGCGCAGACCTTTGTTAAAGGGATAGTTCACCACTAAATTGAACATTCACTCATTATCGACCCGGCACTATGTCGATGGAGGATTGGGTGAAGTGTAACACATTGTTGCAGCCAAATCCAAAACAGTTGAAGAAACATTTAGATTAAAAACTTGGTGTAAATAATTCCAGTTGAATTTACATATCGGGGGCTTATAGACACTTACATCAGAATCAGAATCCTTTTTATTGCCATGTATATTTGCACATACAGGAAATTGCCTTGGTGTGGTTGGTGCGCTGTACATAAAACAACAATATAAAAACAACACAAATGAAAAGGGTTGTTTATCTCACATCTGTCCAGTGAATAAGAAGCTTGTTGAACCTACCGTTCTCAACATCATCATCACAACTATATAAACATGTATTCTTCACGTTCATATTTTCAACATTTCAGCTGTAAGATTTATTTTAACTTGGGTCTATTTCGTTGATTCTTCCTGTGAATAATTGAACTGAAAAAATCTATAGGACATGTTATTCTGCTTTTGAACAGGAAACTGTATAATCCAGTGTATGTTCTGTCAGAAATTAACTCCTTACAACCTCTCCTTCATATGTCTCCTTGACCTCGGAACCTTTTTTCATTGGAGGTGAAGGAATAGTGTTTATTGGAAGAGATTATTTAAACTTTCTGCTGAGTGAGGCGCTGCTTTTGAGTTTTACTTTGAAAGGACGAACGGGAAGTGTGTTTACTACACGGCTAACTTGGCAGCTAGCCGCACAAGCTAGCGGCTGAACGTACATGTAAAACAATAATGGCGGCAGCGCGCTTCACTTTCCTGACAGCGACGCCACTGACTTTAGATCTTCACGTCAGACACACAACTCACGACTTACCGACCCACAAACAAACCCAGAAACACCCGAAAAACACAATCCGCTGCGTCAAGGCTGCAGGAAGCTAGCTTAAAGACATACCGGAAACAGACAGGATGTACCTTCAAAATAAACATCAAAGCACAGGAGCTGAAAGTGTTGATTGATTTGAGTCATGAGAGTTTTATTTGTCGGGCGCTTTTCAAAAACACGAGAAAACACAAAGCAACATAGAAACACATGAATGTGGTTAGTGATAAAGTAAACATGCTGGTCGATCAACTATCAACACAACGACCAATGAGAGGGCTTCATAGTGCCGCCCGTCAGGGATGATTGACAGCTGATCTCTGCACGGAGCAGAAACGTCACCACGACAAACTGTGATCAAAAAAAAATTGAGACAAAAGAAGTTAAAGATTTAAACACAGAATCTAAATCACTGCTTTTAATGACTTGAGTCTATTTGAGTTTACAGAACTCAGCTGTACATCCAGTATAAAGATTAACTCCAGCATAGAGAGGCTGAGTGAATGTGGTCTGGACTCTGTGGAGGAGAGTCATGGTGTCAGAGACGCTGTAGAAGGACAGAACACCTGCACTGTGATCCAGGTACACTCCTACTCTGGAGGACACAGGACCTGACACTAGAGTCTTGATGTTGTTGTAATAAAAGTTATAACTGTTTCTACAACAATATAATGACCAAGATTTATCATTGAATCCAAATCTACATTCATTTGAGTTTCCTGCTCTGCTGATATTCTTGTATGTGACTGCTACACCAACTCCTCCCATCATCCCACCTCCCTCCACCTCCACCTCCCAGTAACAACGTCCAGTCAGACTCTCTCTACTCAGGACCTGAAGCCAACCAGTGAATCTGTCTGGGTGATCAGAATAAGACTGATCTTCACTCATCCATGTTACTTTTCTGTTTCCCTCAGATAATAACAGACGTTTGTTTACTGTGTTTGGATCCAGTGTGATTTCCTGTGAATATCTTAAGAAGTCAGCTCTGGTCTCTGGCTCTGGTTGTGGCAGTAAAACATCCACTTGAGACACAATCTGTAAAATCTCTGTCTCTGTCTCACTCAGAATGTCCTTTAGTCGACCTTTGACCTGGGACACAGCTGCTGTCACGTCCTCAAAGTACCTCAGAGGACGGATCCTGATGCTGGATGGGTGTGTAGATCCACTGAGTGGTGACAGTGAGGGGTAGTTGTGTAGAAACTGGTTGTGGTCCTCTGTGTCTGAGAGCTGCTTCAGTTCATGGTCTTTCCTCTTCAGCTCAGTGATCTCCTGCTCCAGTCTCTCCTGAAGCTCTCTGACTCGACTCACTTCAGTGTCCTGCTGGGATCTGATCTGCTGCTTCACATCAGAGCTTCTTTTCTGCAGCAGACGGATCATCTCAGTGAAGATCTCCTCACTGTCCTCCACTGCTTTATCAGCAGAGCCATTGAGGGCCTTCTCCTCCTGTTGAAGCAGCTTCACGTCTTTCTCTGTGTCCTGGACTCTCTGCTGGATTGTTTGTCTCCTCAGCCCGAGCTCTCTCTGCCTCTCAGTCCTTTCTGCTGCAGCTGACACTGTGTCGTGGTCTTTATGTTCCTCCACAGAGCAGAGATAACAGATACACTGCTGATCAGTGCGGCAGAACATCTTCATCACCTCGTCGTGACGAGAGCAGATGTTCTCCTGGAGCTTCTCCGAGGGCTCCACCAGCTTGTGCTTCTTAAATGGAGCTGACTGAAGATGAGGCTGGAGGTGTTTTTCACAATAAGAGGCCAAACAAATCAAACAGGACTTGAGAGCTTTCAGTTTTCTCCCAGTGCAGACATCACAGGCCACATCTTCAGGTCCAGCATAGCAGTGATCAGCAGGAGAAGCTTGGAGTCCAGTCTTCTTCAGCTCCTCCACTAAAGCAGCTAACATGGTGTTTTTCCCCAGGACAGGCCTCGGTGTGAAGGTCTGTCTACACTGAGGGCAGCTGTAGCTTCCTCTCTCCTCCCCATTGTCCCAGTGGGTGTTAATACAGCTCTTACAGTAGCTGTGTCCACAGCCAGTAGTCACCGGATCCTTCAGTAGATCCAGACAGATCGGACAGCAGAATGTTTCCTGCTCCAGATGAAATTCTCTCTGCGCCATTTCAGCTGCTGCCAGAGACTGAAGAACAGTTTCACTTCCTCTGAACAGAAACAGATCTCTGCTCCTCCCCCTCTCGTTCACTCCCTGCAGTGACTCAGCTCCCACAGTTCACAGCTTGTTGTTCACTGGTTCTTACACTGACACACTGTGAAGGGAGGAGACACAGACATGATCCTGACTGGGAGGAGCTGCTTGTGTTTGAGGAATAAGTTGTTGGTTTTTCATGATTTAATGCATTTCACTACGATGAGCTGGTTGTGAGTCTTTATCACATCTCAAAGTGAATAGTTCTTCACAGTCTTTCTTTGCGTTTCATTCTACACTCTTTCTCAAACTTGGCACAAACACACACACGCATAATCCTTCACCTAATTAGCTCTGACCCCCCGCTACCTGTCGTCAACTTTCCAATAGGGGTTATCTTTTTGGCCAACTGCCATTTTGGAAGAACGCTGACTCACACAGACACACACACACACTTACATACACATCTTTGTTGAGTAAGTACACCGTTAGTTATTTATGTTTTATATACTTTATTATATTCATTATAAATGTTTTTCTTTCACAAATGTTTTTTCATTAATTTAAATACATTTTTGCTAACCTCTACACTGTCAAGAACTCCATATCCTTCAACTTAGCTAATTATCTATATCGGTGTTATATCTAGGTCAGGAATGATTGACAGCTGATCTCTGTGTGGAGCAGAAACGTCAACACAACGAACTTGATCAACAAACATGGAGACAAAAGAAATTAAAGATTTACACACAGAATCTAAATCACTGCTTTTAATGACTCGAGTCTATTTGAGTTTACAGAACTCAGCTATAAACCCTAACTCCAGCATAGAGAGGCTGAGTGAATGTGGTCTGGACTCTGTGGAGGAGAGTCATGGTGTCAGAGACTCTGTAGAAGGACAGAACACCTGCACTGTGATCCAGGTACACTCCTACTCTGGAGGACACAGGACCTGACACTGGAGTGACGAGGCCTCCTCTTTGTCCCAGTGGGTGTTAATACAGCTCTTACAGTAGCTGTGTCCACAGCCAGTTGTCACCGGATCCTTCAGTAGATCCACACAGATCGGACAGGAGAACGTTTCTTGCTCCAGCTGAACTCCTCTTCATTTCAGTTTCTATTTAACTGAAAGAAGTTGTATCAAGCTCCAGCTCATCCCGAGTCACAGAAGAAGTGAAACAACCTGTTCACATCGTTCAGTGGCATCTGCATGTTTACACAGAAAATCTACCATCAGCTTATAAGTCCACGCCTGCTTATCACTCATAAACTGTACAGGTGTGACTCAGCGCTGACTATCAGTTTTCTACTGTAATTAAGATTATTCTAGATGGACTTAGTTCTCTTCACCAGCTGCTCCTTGGATGATATCTTATCAGAGATGTCTGCGAGGAGGTGATGGACAACCAATTTGTTTTGAAATTGAAAGAAATCCCTCACACTGGCAAAAGCCCAGAGTCTAACTGAACACATGGAAGGTTTCACTTACGCAGTACAGGTCCCCCAAAGTCTTAATAAAAGACATATGGTTGCAAAAATGACATACGTTACAATATTCTTTTCAAAATGTTCTGCATGACAACCTCCACTTCTTGTTCAGTTCCTCTCTGCAGTTCCTCCCTTCAGCCACTCGGTGCCGCCAGTGTCTCACGATTCCTGTGACGCTGCTCTCAGGGGCTTGGCTCATCTAGATTCATGAGACAAAAAGTCAACATTACTGAATATGAAACTTTTAACATTTATTATCAAGCCCAGTTAATATTATGCTAAATCAGCCACTGTTCTATGGGGTAGAAATTATATTTAAACACTTTTTTATTTATTTCAGTTATTCTCAAATAAAGTGTTTTATCAACATTTTAAAAAGTACTTTTCTCCTGTATTAGCTTCACAACACTGCCTTCCCTTAAAACTCTTCTTAACTCCTGCAGTTCAGTAGAGTTGGAAAGATATTCACAGATTCAGACTTCCCTGATCAATAAGTCATAAGCGAAACGTTGTTAAAGCACAAACGCTGCATAATTCCCACCGTAGTGAGGACAACGAGTTACAGGCCAGTTATCATCAATATGAGTCGTCCTCCGTGATGGACACAGGACATTGGTGTCTATGTTCAGCCTGCTGTGAGACATGTGGGCAGGGACCGTCTACAAAGTGCAACACCGCAAAGAGATATTACAAAAATATTCAATAACTTCACTGTAATACTGTATACTCTCACCAAAGTCATGTCACAGGTCCAGGGACGTTTAAGAGCTTCCATCCATGTCACTCTCTGAGGTCTCTGCATTTGTTTTCCTTATACATCCTTTTGTTTGGTAGTTTTACTCTTGTTGGGGGTTAATAACAGAGGATGTCGCGCCTTGTAAAGACAAATTGTCAATTGAGAATATGGGTTTATTGAAAGATTAAGAATGTATTTGATTGAATCATAACAGCATAATGAATCTGAAACTGAGTAGAAGATGGCTGCTGCAAAGTAAAGCACATTATTTGTGGATCCCACCGGACTTCAAACACCAGAACCTGTCTCTGCATCCTGTCCCTCTGGGTCACAGCTCATCTGAATCTGAACTGAGATATGAACCAGAGTCATATCTGCTGTGTCCAACAGAAATATGAAATGTACAGTGCAGCCAGCTGAGGCTTGATATGATCTCTCAGTCGGTCAGAAAGGAAAAGACCAGAACATATTTAATCAGCAGTTTGGTTTCAAATATTCATGAAATATAATCAACTTAATCACAGTATGATCGTTATTTCACAGCATAATGACTGACGGTCCTCTGCTCAGGAGAACACAGCGTTGGATCTAATGTACAGAATAATGTTTGGCCTGAGGAGCCCACGTGGGGAAGCTGCTGCGTCCTCTCTGCCGGGACATGGAG
Organism: Pseudopleuronectes americanus; assembly: GCA_038501795.1. NCBI lineage: Eukaryota > Metazoa > Chordata > Actinopteri > Pleuronectiformes > Pleuronectidae > Pseudopleuronectes > Pseudopleuronectes americanus. The sequence goes on along the minus strand of JBAMIH010000025.1, from coordinate 81,066 downwards.
CTCATTCTGGAGAGCACCTCATTCTCCCTGCCCTGTGGGGTCTGAGATACAGGCTGAGATACAGAGCATCAATCTGATCCTCATCATGGGCTCTGTGTTCTACTTTGAAGGCTCACGTCTTTTTTAGCTAACACGCTGGGAGCAGCAGGAGGACGCGTCAGATCATTGGTTTCTATCACACGTGTTCGCTCTGGAATGTCGTCTCCAGCTCTTTCTTTTTACCTGGAACCTGTAATACTATATTTTGAATGGAGTGTTCATGTTTCAAATAAGCTTACTTAGTTATTTGATGATAAGGAAAGGTGTGTGATGTCCTGATTGACAGCTGAGACTATCTCCTTTACATGCATGTGCCTGATTTCCTCCAAAAGGAAAGTCCCTCACATTGTAAGAACATGTGGAAAATCACATGAGGAAACAGCGGCCTCACCGGAGTGTCAAACAGGTGAGATACAACAGGAAGAGTGAACTCATTCAGACCTTCACACCTGGAGATAAACCAGGAGGTGCATCGTCTCTCACTAATCCTCTGACGGGGGGGTCGGCCCCTGGGAACCTGCAAACCAAGAGGGACTGAGAGGCGGCGGGAGGAGGGGGGGGGAGGAGGGGGGAAGCGATCACATGTGATGATAATCACGATAAGAACGATGTCGGGGACCAAAACAAAAGGAGACGACTTGGATCTCACAGCTCAGATTGAACACAGTCACATTTCCAGTTTGAGGACAGTGATTGGCAGGGATTAAACAGCTGATGTTAATTGGAAGTCAAGGTGAAGGGGATATAAGTGTGTGTGTGGGGATTATGCTAAGTGTGCATTGTGATGCAAAACAATGAATCGTTCATATTAGATCCGAAAGCTTTAAACCTTGTAGCTGAGAGAAACAAACTGATTTAAATTTCTCTAAAATAGTTTTAATGAGAAACAATATATTTTTTGCACATTTGGACACAGACTCATGCTTTGAGACTCAGAGCCGGGTTTCTCCTCTCCCCCCCATAACATCCAGATATGATTTAGAGTCAAATAGTGAAGTGAGTCAGAAGGTTTCATTGGTTCATCTGTTGCTTGTGGGTTCAGATATGTGGAGCTTCCTAACAGCTGATGCAGCCTCGGCCAAAGCTCTGCCTCTCCCCATGATGTCACAGCCACCACAGCCTCCTGCCTCCTAAAGCCGGCAGCGGGGGGGAGCTGCAAGACAGTGAGTGTGCAGAGGATGAGCATTTGTTCCACACAGACGGAGGAGAGGAAGCAGCGGAGGACAACATAACAGAGGAGAGAGAGAAAAGAAGTTCTGAGAGTCGGGGGAAGAAGGGAGTGGAGCCATGGAGCGGTCGGACCTCCACGTGAAGGGAAAGTCCAAGAGGAAGAGGAGGAGGAGGAAGAGGAGGAGTGAAGGCAAAGGTCAGTACAGAAGCTCCGGGGAAGTTTATGTTGGGATATGGTCTCCTCGACACAGATATAACACTCATATTCAGATTATTAGAGACTTAAACATATCAGATTTTAATTGATTTGTCGATTTGTCGTATTAATTTATCTCAATTGCTTTTGTTAAAATACTGTAATACGGTGACATGTGAGGGCTTAGTTTTGCTGCATTATATTTAAATGCACATTCATTTGCACTTTCAGTGTAGAATATACATAATACAATATACACTTCAAAGCAGCTACACAAGATTGGAAAGATTTAAAGATTTACAAAATACATAAAATAAAAAATGAAATATGTACAATATGTGCGTTCTGTACATTGAATTGAGTCCAGTCGGTTGAGTCAGAGGGTCTGAGACTCTGAGGGTCTGAGACTCGGAGGGTCTGAGACTCTGAGGGTCTGAGACTTGGAGGGTCTGAGACTTAGAGGGTCTGACACTCGGGGGTCTGAGACTTGGAGGGGTCTGAGACCTGGAGGGTCTGAGACTTGGAGGGTTCTGAGACCTGGAGGGTCTGAGACTTGGAGGGGTCTGAGACCTGGAGGGTCTGAGACTCTGGAGGGTTCTGAGACTCGGGGGGTCTGAGACTCGGGGGGTCTGAGACTCGGGAGGGTTCTGACACTCGGAGGGTCTGACACTCTGGGGGTCTGAGACTTGGAGGGTCTGAGACTTGGAGGGTCTGGCACTTGGAGGGTCTGAGACTCTGGGGGTCTGACACCTGGAGGGATCTGAGACTTGGAGGGTCTGAGACTTGGAGGGTCTGACACTCGGGGGGTCTGACACTCGGAGGGTCTGAGACTCTGGGGGTCTGAACCTGGAGGATCTGACACTCGGAGGGTCTGAGACTTGGAGGGTCTGAGACTCGGGGGGTCTGACACCTGGAGGTTCTGAGACTGTCAGAGAGTGTTAGAAACCTGAGAAGTTCTGTTCCCCTCTGCGTTCACTCGTCTCACACGTGTCATGTATGTGAATAAATGAAATGATGCGAGCGCTGCTAATCATAATTACAGTTGTCTGGGCAACAGGTCAGATGTTTAGGATTAATCTGGCATTGTTCCCCCCCCCCTCCCGTGCTAATCCTGCGTAGAAGCGGCAGATTATTCCGTGATGGCTTTTGTATTAAGTCCCATAGTTATTCAAAGTGCGCTAAGCCCAGTCCACTTTCATTAATGACCCATTGGCCTTTTTTGTGCATCAACGCTGCAGTGAGAGCGAGTCCTCCGGAAAGTCCTTACTCAACACAGCTCCTCCAATCCCACCAGTTCAGGGCCAGAATGCACTTAGCTAATGGTCCCAGTGTAACCAGCAGCGAGCGGGGCCGTCCCACCAGCTGTCACTTTACCAACAGAAGGTGGCATCTGTATCTTGAACGCTCGACAGCAGGGAAACCAGTGCTGCATGGCCAGTTCCCTCTTTATCTCCCAGTAGATCAATGAAGTTTGAATTTCACTGTCGCAGTGAGAGACTTTGAGTTTTGACGTCTCCAATCACGACCATGTCAAATCAGTTATTGCTTTATCAGTGATCATCAATCTTTAGAAGTCGTCCATTAGTGTGAGAGTATTTTATGGACCCTCCAGGAACGTTTTTCCTCTGAGAAATATTTGAAGAGTTTGGGAAACAAACTTAAATCTGCGGGAAAACAGCGAATCTGGATAATTTCAGACCCAGATAAAGACTCAAGCTTTAATTGTTTATTTTTCGGGTTGTAAGTTTGGTTTTAATTAGTTATTTGATGCTATAACGATGGGTTGAAACATCTCTCGAAGTCGCATGTAGCGCTGCTACGCAAACTCGGACAGTTCCGCTTCAGGCGAGGACAGTGGGAGGAAGTGGAAATGAGTCGTCCATCTTTATTTACATGCTGTGGTGACATATGTCTCCTCATCGAACTCTGGGACGGAAAAGGAGTCGAGGCAAAAGACGCCTCAGTAGAATGACGATGGTTCCTTCACTTCAGACGCTGCTCATCGTTGGGTTTCAAACCATCTGAACGATGGACACAGCACAAGAGAGAAAGAAAAGTGGAACCTGGAGCTTCACACGACAAAACAACACAAAGTTTTCTAACCTTCTGGGTTGAACACAACATCTCTGTGACTCTGTTTATAGGGAGCAGGTCTGATTGTTGCTGCACCAGGAAAACATGCTTTTCTGAGACGGGTCCAATGGAACAGAAACAAAAGTAAAAGGTTCCAAATCAAATCTGAGAGCAACCCTCGCTCAGCACATAAAAACATGCCGCCCTGCTCAAAGTCCACTGAGTGCAAAATGAAATTACTCTGTTTAATAAGGATTTTTCTCCAGACTGCTGGTATTTCCGTCAAATTACCAAACTGTTGTTTGTTGGCCGTTAAATCTCGTGGCAGAAATGATTTCATTGTCCTGCTCTTAGTGAGGATTATGGTTCAGCAACATGGAGCAAGCAGCTGCTGTCTGTGACCAGCCCGTCAGTCGTTCTCTCGTGACGTCTCATGTCTGTGCGCTGATGCATTTTGGGTAAGTGAGCTCCATCGTGCAGTCAAACTTAGTGGAGCATGTCAGTGTGCAATCTCACTGATGGATTCCACAATCTCCACCATCTCTGGCTCCATGAAAACATTAGCAATATGGTTTGTGTGCCCATTTAACGTAATTGCAGTGATGCTCAGCGGGTAGAGTGTAGCACCAGATCTGTAAGGGTTAGGGGTCCAATTCCTTCTGAGGCTCAGAGAGAAGGAACTGATCCGCTACGCCACTGTGTACGCTACAGAAAGTTTCCCTCACATTTGCAGATAGGGGTTTGAACTGAGCCATGTCCTCTCCTGACGTCCTGGACGTGCACTGTGCACGTGAGGTTCATATCCTCACCAATCAGCTGCTTTCTGAAGACAAACAATCAACAGACAAACAATCGGTTTGTTTACCAGCAGCATTTTCATGTCTGGGTCAGTCGGAGATGTATTTAGGAAAATTGCAGTCAATTCTATTTAATGGTCCTCTCATTACATTTGTTTTGACCTGAGCTATTACAGTGAAAAAAATCCAAATACCACACACACAAACACACAAACACACACACACACACACACACAGACAAAGACAAAGACACACACTTAGGGAAACAACAGGACATGATAAATAATTGTCAAAGTGGATATCTCATGTCATTCAAAGCTATTGAAGACAGCCCACTCCATGTTAGCATATGGGACAGGGACTGAACTAATAAATCAAACCTTACATGGAATTTTTGTTTTCTTTAAACTTGATTTTCAATGTCAAAAAATGTAGGGAAAATTTATTAAATGTCTCAAATTGTCTTCGTGACAGGGACCTAAATCGTTCCCTTACTGTAAGATAGAATTCAACAGCTTCACCCAGAACTCTGATCCCTGATCAGAAATGTAAAAATCCACATTTAGAGCCAAATGAAACCCAATCTTCCAAAGTGACGGAGCGACAGTGAAGCAGCAGGCGAGGGCATCAGGCAGTCAGCTGCCTCAGATTACTGCTGTCATGCTTATTATCTCTCATTGCTATTTCATTGCACATCCCCATATGTTTCAGGCAATAATTTCATCACTCATTTCCAAATAATGATCATCAGCCTGTTGATCTGAGAGCAGACGTTGATGCTGGAGTGTGATGATTTGACGAGAGGCTTCGTGGCTCCTTCTCTCTGCTCATCTCAGAACATCAGATACAACATGGATCTGCACTGAAATAACAAACACTCAATTACGATCACAAATAACACAGTGAAGAAATCAGTGAGTAGAAACAGAACACGTGTTTGAGCTTCACATGCAACCCTATGGAAAATGTCATCAAATAGCAATTAGGACAATATACTATGCAACCCATAGAGTTCAGTGCAGCTGTGTGTTTCCTCCATTTGGTTAAAGTAAAAGTGTAAATTTGCACTTTAAATAGAAACTTCTGTTCTGCCTCCAAAAACTCTAATTTTACCATCTTCAAAATTCTAGTCAAGTTCTTATTTAGCTGCTTTCACGAGCCTTGGATTCAGCAGCTCAAAAATCAAGACCGACTAAAACCGTTTTCATTCATGACCTCAAGAAAATGTTGGGAAAGTTTGTGTATTGATTTGTTCCAGAGCTTCGAGTTTAACTAAAGCATCAAACTGTTTCCATGTAGTTCCGTGTGGTCCCTGGTAGACACGGCTTGAGGAGCTGAAGAGAAGCTTAGCGTGGGCCCATCCAACCTTCCTCTTCAGTAACAGTGTTCAAACATTAAAAGCTCCACAGGTTTCGTGGGTGTGCATCACTGTGAGCAGGGTTCGAACCAAGGGGCAACACGTTGGGCTGAGCGCTGAGGCCGATAGGGAAGTGTAAAAAGCTGCAGCTCCATGGGAATCCGCTACGCCTGGCTCCAAACAGCAGAGAGTCCCCATTGACTCCCATGTTAAAAAGCCAGACTTAAGAGCAGAATTAAACCTGTTTACAGCCTGGTTAAAAAATTGCTTTTAGTCTCAATCGCGAGGTTCTGCCTTCATGACAACTCTGAGGGGGGAGAATTTTTTTGTGACTCACTCGTTTAAGCGATATAGAGGTTTGAAATTCACGTGACGTCACAGTCAGCACAACGACTGCCAGTCCTAGCCTCCGGCCTGCTCGGCTCTACCGGAGCTAACAGGCTAATCAAAGGCTGTGGAGAGGCTTCACTCACATATCAGATGAATACCACGGTTTGATGTTCTGTTTGTTCTCCTGACGGAGAAGCTAGAGACGCCTCTAAGTCTCAACGCGCTCACTCACCCACAGAGAGCGGATCAAAGCTGACCGGCCGACAGGGTTTTCAGGAGAATCTTTTGAATCCATCAATATCTATCTTAAATATCTTTTAACGGGGTTATTAAACAATAACAAACCAATCTGCAGAACCAGGATAGAGAACGATAAGATGAGTGAGACAGTAAATCTTCTACGGTAACGACTTTCATTATCAGTCCTGAGAAATTATTACAAAAAGTTTTCTGTATTTCTTTGCCCTTGAGGAAAGACAGTCCGCATTACAAGTAAATGAAACCAGCTCCCCATTAATTAGGCTTAGCAAATGAGATTATCGACAACTGTCAAACCACACACACACACACACACACACACACACACACTGGACAGTGAGCGGGTGCTCCTCGCCTCCCCCTGCCATGCCTAATTTCATTATTCTATTAAATAAGGTTCATTAACAGTGGTTGGAAGGAGAAACTCTTCTTCTGAGGTTTGATAAACACGAGCACTCGGGGGACATGAAGCTTCTCATCTCTGCAAGGCTCTGTTCACTATTCTGTGAATTCAGTGGCTGCTGTGCAAAGTATTAATATCTGTTACACTTCCAGCTATCAGCGATGACACAACATGAAAGAGAAGTTTTTCATTTTCCTTCTAGATTTCTATAGAAAGCGACTCAGGTGGAATCACATGAAGCAGAAGCTCTTGTTGTTTGAAAGGAACCAGGATGGCCGAGAGGTTAAGGCGTTGGACTTAAGATCCAATGGGCGAATTGCCCTCGTGGGTTCGATCCCCACTCCTGGTAGTCCGCTTTATCCTTTAATGTGCTTCTTCCAGTTACATATATGATATTAACAATTTCATGATTATATTACGTTCTACAATATAAGTTACAGATCAAATGATTAATATGTCATTTAGTCATATAGGGCCGGTGCTCTGGTTAACTTGGGCATTTTAAACCTGATGTGCACAAGGACACTTTCAGATGTGCACGTGTTGCACTTTCATCTCTAAATTGCTGATCAAATCCATTTTGGCACATTTGCGTGTGACAGAGATTACAGGTAGATTCCCTGCAGCCGGGCTAACCTCCAGTTAAATCAAGTGCAAACTCTAACACTGCAATTCACAGATGGTTGTGACCTAACGCCGTGAGAGAGAGAGAGAGAGAGAGAGTGAGTGAGGGATGAGTGAATAAGTGAAGATGAAAGGAAGTGTGGGGGGGGGGCACGAGGGCTTCGCCAACTCAAAGATATGAGCTCTTCTTTTGTTATAATAAAAACATATACTGTGGAGAAAAGACTAATTTCATACATTTATGATTCTGTTTTCAGAACCAGTCGACATGTTATCAACCCTCACCGGTCCAGTGCGACGCTGGGAGACTGGAGCATCATCAGCTGAGGATGCAGACTCAAGTAAATGATTTTACTTTTTTCACTTGGAAAAGTATTAGACAGTAGTATACTGATTATTTTTGCTGCCTTACATTTTATTACGTGTACTAATTGTGGTAATTTACCTGCTAATCATCAGCAGATCATCATTCGGAGCTTGCTCACGTTAGCATTAACCTGAATACCAAGAGGTGACCTAACAAAGAACAAACACGACTTTTCCCTTTTACACTTTTACATTTTTCAAAACAAGCTTGTTAATTTCTTTGGAATGCATTTGAGGGGAATTCAGTTTTTTTTTATTCTGCATCATCAGACTGAGCTCTTATACTTCTACCTGAGTAAAGAATGTTCAGACTTCTGCCTCCTCTGCTCACCTGCTGACTCGCTCCCATGTAAAGCCGATTCTATCGACCTGGAGAAATCATGAAAGCAAAAATAAGTTTTTTCCAGGTCCCTGTCATGATTTCAATCTGTCAACAGGCACGAGCAGTTTGGAGGTGAAGGAGGATCAGGAGGATCAGATCCAGGTGGACTGTGACCTACTGCGAAAGTTCCATCCGTCAGCTTTCTGCACGACGCTCCCCAGACGCAGAGCGAGGGCCCTGAAGAGGAAGCAGCCGCTGGTGGATGGAAACGACCGGCCGCTCTACCAGAGCCACTCGACCTGTAAACGAGCCTCGTGGGCCGTCACTCAGAAGAACGCTCTGGTGCAGCTGAACGAGCTGCGACCCGGGCTGCTCTATGAGGTCGCCTCAGAGACCGGTCCTCTGCACGCTCCGGTGTTCTCTGTCGGCGTGGAGGTCAACGGCCTCCGCTTTGAGGGTCGGGGGGCCGACCAAGAGGCAGGCGAAGATGAGGGCCGCGGAGCTCGCTCTCCGGTCCTTCATCCAGTTCCCCAACGCCTCCCAGGCTCACACCGTGATGGAGAACTTCACCGGGACACCCACGGACTTTACAGCAGATAAACTGGACATCCTAGATGGATTCCTCCAGGAGTCTGAGCCATCACTGTTTGAAGATCTCCTGCACGGCAACACAGCAAAACAGGAGGTTTTCTCCAGCACTTACAACCACAAACGACTTGTTCATCTCACACTGGACCTGGTCTCCTCAGCAAACCCCAAAAGAAGAGCCCTCTGCACCTCACTGCTAGAGCACCTCAGCCCGGTGGCGCTGCTCAGCCAGCTGCAGCCGGGGCTCAGGTACATGTGTCTGGTGGAGAGAGCTCAGGGCAGACGGATGAGGAGCTTCGTCATGGTTGTTCGGGTGGAGGGGGGGGTGTTTGAAGGGTGTGGTCACAGTAAGAGACGGGCGAAGGCGCAGGCGGCAGCAGCTGCTCTACAGTCTCTGTACAACATCAGCCTGGGACCAGAGAAGAAGGTCATGGGCCTCCAGAGCAGCAGAACCAAAAACCAGCTCCCTCAGGTGAGTAGAGCTTCTGTTTCACCACACAGGTTTTATTACCAAGTGAGAAACAGTCTCCATCAGATGAGCGTGTTGAGCTCCTTATCAGGAACAAACTGAAATCACACATCTCATGAGCTTTCACGTGCACTGGGGATGTGGTCGCTTACAGGAAACACTGTGCACGGAGAACAGCGATGGTGAAAAGTAAGATGAGGGATTTCAAACCTTAAAAACGATCCTAAATATAAAAGTATAGAACGTGACGGCTCATGAGAAATGGAAATACAGAAACATGGTCCATCTGCAGAGAAGCTTCTGAGTCTTAAACGACCTAAAGTCCTCATGTGACCCACAGATTTACTCCAGATCCCTCAGTGTGTTTCATCATGAGTCCAGTGGCAGTGGGACGGAATCTGTCCCTCGTCTCTGCAGCTCTCTGAGTCTCCTAAGTCTCGGGACGAGCGTCTCCGAGGTGAGACGTGTGGAGTCGGCTGCACATCAACATGATCATCATGTCCCGAGGCCCGAGAGCGGGACGGTGGCCTGTTTGCTCATCTGCAGCATCCAAACAACTTCATTATGTCTCTGGGAACTGTCCCCGGCGTCTTCTAATGTCATGCTTTATGAATACGAGGGAGATTTGTCTCCGCGGCGCTGAAGGGGGCGACTGAAGGAATCTCAGAGAGATGGAGATGCACGTTGTTTATCGAACCCGGTGGGTGAACGAGAGAGAATCCAGACAGAGGAAGAAGCAACAGGAGCGTTTGGATGTGATTTGAACGAAGAGGTGGTTTCAAACTGCTGCAGGCAAAACTTAAGAGGCTTCTCCTCCTCTTTGTGTAGAAGACAGATTTTTTATCATTTGGCACACAAACACACACACGCACACAAACACACACACACACACACACACACACACACACACACCCATTCAACGCGAGCTGTCTGTCAGGCGGCGTGACGCATTAATGAACATTATTACACCACATTAGTGATGAAGGAGGAGCAGCAGCCGACCAAGGAGACGGAGGTGGAGCGGGGGGGGCAGTGTGAAGAGCATAACAATCTCACAGATAATTGTTTAACACACTCATTACACACAACCTTGTGCGGCTGTCACCCAGGAAACACCGAGCAGAGTTTCACCAAAAGAAAACCACAGGACAGACGGTGAGGTCCGGGTTCAGGAGGAGTTACGGTGGTCCGGGGTTTAAAGACAGATCCTTTTATTTTAAAAATAAAAGAACCAATATCCTAGAAACAATAAGTACGTTCGTTTTCAAATCCTCGGACAATAAATACAGATAATGTTGCTTTTTAAATAGTTAAGTCATAAATCTCTCAGTCCATTATTGCTTCAATATTACTGAAGCCAGTAAGATGAAAACTGGTGAAAACGACTGAGCATGAACTGGTTCCTGGCAGTTAGAGAGCAGAATACAGTATTGTGGTACTTGTATAGTACTTCTTACAGGTCAAATCCTCTCCATCGCCCCCTAGTGGCTGGTGTCAGTCTAATTAATCTCATGATTGAGGCTGAACAAGCTCGAAAAACTAATGAACTCATTTAAGCAAATTTTCACAACCAAACACCAGCTCAGTGTGGGGGCGGAGCCTATCCATATTCTACGATGTAAAATTAATCGCCACGTGCAATTTGCTGCGTTTGACCACTTTTGTTTCAGCTGGTGAAAACAGAAATAGTAAAGCAGATCCCAGATCATCTGTTGCTCTGAATTAAGCTCACTCTGCTCTGCCTGGAGCGACCTCGAGGACATGGAGACGATCTAGAGCGTCTTCAAATCCAAACTGTGAAACCGCTGCTCAGACAGAAGTGAGCTTTTAGATCTGTGTATCTGGCATTTTCCCGATATATCATGGTGCCAGATGTTCCTATTGAAAAGGGCTCGATTAATATGATCAACCAGTTCTCAGTTAAAGTGATAAACGAGAGGATGAAGGCAGAGAGGAATAAAGAAGAGGACGTGATGCCTCCTCAGATCCGTTAACCCTGTCTCTGCCGTTTCCTCTGCAGTTCTTCGCGGAGTCCATCTTCCACCTGGTGAGAGAGAAACACAGCGAGTTGACGGGCGGCTGCTCCTCCTCCTCACCGCTGCTCGCCACAAGGGGCTGGCGGGAATCGTGATGACCAGAGGTAAGGGGCGGAGTCACAGCGGTCTGGTGTGAGAGCTGAAACCGTGGCCTCGGCTCAAGGTCGTGACCCAGAGTTCATCAGGGTCCATGAATTATTCTCTGAGAAGTCAAAGAAAAAAACATCCAATCCCCCAAAGTTAAAGAAAGAGAATTGTGGGACGTCCACTAAATATTTGAAGCCAACACGTGGCAGCCAATCACAGGGCGGCGTCTGGATTGACCTGTTAGACATTACAGGCAATTAGATCAATTTTAAAGGAGACATGTGATTCAGGTGTTTCATTTTAAATTTGCAGTCTGAGGACTTGTTTTCTGAACTTCAGAATTTGTCTCCTGAGCCGTGGGTGTCTCTCCTCCTCCCCCCCCCTCCAGGCTTCGACCTCAGATCAGCCCAGGTTGTGTCTCTGGCCACGGGGACGAAGTGTCTGGACAACGCGAGCGACCGCCACTCGGCGCTCGGCGACTGTCACGCTGAAGTTCTCAGCAGGAGAGCGCTGGTTCGATTCCTGTACTCTCAGCTGGAGCTGCTGCTCTGGTACAAACACAACTACTCATCTTGATCTTTGTTGGAAATACCACACAGACGCACACTTGTGTTTTTTAGTAGAAGTGATCGTGGTGTGACACCGTGGTATCGGGGCAAAATATCCCGGATACTAACGCTGAGATGTTTGTTAAGATCAGAAGATATCAAGGCATTAAACTTCGATTGTTGATGATTTAGTCGCAAATCTTTAATAAAAAGGTTTTCTTTAACTTTTTAAAGGTCCCAAAAATATCCCAGTGAACTTTGTCTGATTATTTAAAAAGTGTTTTCAGCCTTTTGTCAGAAGCTGGTTTTGTTTCTTTTAGCTTACTGTCTGTTATTTCTTTCTTTCGTCTCTCCAGTAATCCGGCAGACGGCGAGGAACAATCCATCTTTGAGCCAAACGGAGGCGGCGGCTTGCGGCTGCAGGCCGGCGTCTTCTTCCACATGTACGTCAGCTCGTCACCGTGTGGAGACGCTCGACTCAACTGCCCCTACGAGACCAGTGCTGCCTGTGAGACAAACACGTTCAAACTGGTTTCAGACCAGTACACTGTCAAAGGTTTCAGCTGAGAAATCAGAGGTTGATGCTGAAAACAGAAACAAAGTCTATTAGAAACCTGTCGTGACCTCACTCTCCGCAGGTCATTAGTCTCCTCACCCGATTGGCTGTTCCTTAATGAGTTCATTAATGTTCAGGGGGCGGGGCTCTGGTCACTTTCTATCGCTCTGAGAACATAAGAGTCTGATTCGCTGATGACACTGTGTCGATCCATCCGACCGTCTGATTGGTTGTTTTTCTGACAAAGGAAACATGACAAGAGATTGAAATCAGTGAAATAATAAATCAGTACAGAAAATGTCTTTCTCTATGGAACTCCAGCAGTCTCATCTGATTCCTCCTCCTCCGTCAGATCCCAGCCGGAGGCGTCGCTCTTACCTCAGGGTGAAGGTCAACGGGGGGGGAGGGCACGCTGCCTGTCACGGCACGAGGAGCCAATCAGAAACGGGACCTGTCACCGGGGGAACGTCTGGTCACCATGTCCTGCACGGACAAAATGGCAAAGTGAGTGTGACGGTGGATGGATTAGTGTTGTGACAGGTGACATCCCAGGATCTCCTCAGGTGGATTCCTTCAGGTCTGACACATGTTCACTGGAAGTCACTGATTACCTGAGTGGATCTCAGTGGTCAAAGGTCAAAGATCACAGTGAATAAGAATCTGAAAAAAAAATATGTAGGATACAGAACGTTGTGTTGTTTCAACAGGTGGAGCGTCGTCGGCCTCCAGGGGGCGCTGCTGTCCCACCTGGTGGAGCCGGTCTACCTGCACAGCCTGACCGTGGGGACGCTGAGCCACACGGGTCACCTGGGCCGAGCCCTGAGCCGGCGCCTCGAGGCCGTCAAGCACCTCCCCTTCCCCTACCGCCGCCGGCAGCCGCTGCTCAGCTGTAGGTCCACGAGGCGTCGACACACTCACACAACTACACAACTACACAACTCCTGGTGATCCAGATGGAGACGTGTGGTGTCCTGGACGCAAGGTCTCCCCTGATCTACAGCAAATCAGGCTGTCTGCATTGAGACGCCTGAGAGAGATCATATCAGTCCTCTCAATATTTATAAATCAACAGTCATGTATTATTTGCTGGGAAATAAGTGAAAATGTCCCAAAAAATAAATAATCCAACAGTAATTCGAAAGATTCCTGGATCCGGATGTTCACCAAACTAAAAGGGCCTCTCTCTCGGTTCAAGTTCCATCCTTCTCTTAAGTTTATAGGAAATCTGTTTGCTAGTTTTTAAGTAATCCTGCAAATTAACAAACAAACAAACAAACAAACAAGCTGACAGGGATGAACACAGAACCTGATTGGTGGAGGTAGTTATCTAAAACATAACGAGAATGTAGAGCCTCCACCACGACCAGGCGGTTTCATGGACTTCAATCTAGATCCATGAGTTTCTACCGGGGAAAGTGAAAATGTACAAAAAAAAGCCAAATCTCATAATGTGAAATGAAATATTAACGAATCCACAGCAACACTTAACGAGTTCTCCCCCGACCTGATTGGTCCGGTGGGTTTTGTGTAATCTTGCTTTTGACCAAACAGCCAGGACCTCCTCGGTAGACATCTCGTCTTCCACGATGTGACCACCTGGTTTCGTCTCTGCAGGTCTGAGCGAGTCGCGGCCGGGGGGGAAGGCCCCGAGCGTCATCCTGACCTGGAGCCGAGGTGCCGGAGGCCCGGAGGAGATCAGCACCTCCTCGGGGAGGAGGCGGGACTCCGGGACGCCATCGCAGCTCAGCAGGAGCTCGCTGTTCGACCGCTGGCGGGCGCTGCAGCGTCAGGTGGGTCAGAGACGCCCCGAGACGGGAACACACTGAACCTGCTGCGGGTTCATGTCAGCAGATTGCTCAAGGGGACTCAGGCAGAGAGGGGATGGGAGTTGCATGAACTTACAAGTGGATAACTTCAAACTCAAATCACTGAATATGATTCACAGAATTCACTTGAGGGCAAATTGTTGAATTCTCGTCTGTGTTTTCTCTTTGATGAACATTTTCAATTTTTAACCTTTAATAAAAATCTAGTTTTCTCATGAAGAACAAAAGTAAAAGCACGACTGGTGAACTTATCTTCAGGTCGACATTAAAGCTGCATCAACAAACAATAGAATCTGCACAGAAACATTAAGTTGAGACTGAGATCGACCAAATAATTCAAGAAGGAAAACACCACCTCGTCCCCGAGCTCTGCCACATTATAAAGAGCTTTTAAAAGCAACTCCTTCTAATGTGAAGTTAAAATATGTATGACGTGGCTAAAAATGTGATGATGGCAGAAAGAGTAAATATATATATATTTATATAACTAGCACCTGGATTCTTTAAAGAAGCTGCTCTTAATATCAGGAGGAAGCAAAGACTAATCATTCTGAACATAGAGAAGCATCAAGCAGTTGAAGACTTAACCGAGCAAAAAGAGAGAGAATATTATACTTCAGCGTTTGATAACAAAACATCAACTTAACTCAGAAATCTTCTTTTCCACAAAAGAGACATTGATGTTTTTAAAACTGACATTAGAAGAACATTAAATAACAAAAATACTATTTTAATATAATTAAAATATCAGTCTAATATGACTGAATAACGTGAATAAGCCTCTTGACGCTGTGAATGTTGAGTCGTCCATCATGAGCTGAGATCGTTAGGATAAAGTGTCAAGGAACAATAACCACAAATATGATTGAGGGCAAACGCTCTGATTTCTGACATTCTCACTCGGCAAAACGTTTAGATGTTTGCAATGTTTGATTAAAATGACATTTCCTGGTTTCTGCTGTTGAATCAGCAGCATGGCATTCTGGGAAACCATAATTAATGTTATTAGTTACACCTGCAGTAACAGTCAAAATGTCTGCTGTGTAAAATATGTATTTTCATGGGAGATAGGAGTCATCACAAGGAGGCTGAGTCACTTTTAATCTGAGGACGCAACAACTGGACCGTCTGTGTCGTTGTGTCCTTGAATATCCACAAATCAATGGTGTGTGTCATTTGGTTAGCGGGACTGAGAATCACCTTCATGTCCGTCTCTCCTTGTCTCTCCTTGTCTCTCCTTGTCTCTCGTGGTCAGATATCGGGCTCAGGAGCCACAACCAGGACGTACACGTGGCTCCAAGCTGAGCGCCGGACTCTACCAGGGGGCGCTGCAGCAGTTCACCGGCGCTCTGCAGGGCGCCGGCCTCGGGACGTGGCTCCGGAAACCTCCACCGCCGGACCGGTCGCCCGTCAGCATGTGAGCGACTGTGTTAAAGGCTGAAAACGAGTCAGCCGGAAGGTCAGCCGAAGGTCAGCGTGAAGGTCAGCGTGAAGGTCAGCGTGAAGGTCAGCCTGAAGGTCAGCGTGAAGGTCAGCGTGAAGGTCAGCCTGAAGGTCAGCGTGAAGGTCAGGGGAGTTTACATATCGATGAAGCACAAAGAATGTGACGCTGGATAAAGAAGGAGGTCCTATTGGACGAAGCCTCGATTGGAAAGACGTGCGACAGAAGAGACGACCAAGTTAATCATTTATCACAAAAACGACACAAAGGAAAAGTTGATGTAGGCAAAAGCGGGAGCAGACTTCTGAGTGAGTAACGTTAGCTTGTAGCCTAAAATCTGCTAATATCAGCTCTGGAGTTGAGTTGCTGACGACTTTTTATTAAGCTAGGCATCTCTAAATGCTACTAGACGCGCTAATTAGCATATTGGGGACATTGCTGCGTCTACGTAAGAGTCCGATAGCCCTTTGCGATTGATTCCCTACATTTTTTAAAGCATCCGAATTCCCAATAAAACTGTTTTTGTTTGAGTGAGAAATGGTGATTGAAACCCAGAGAAGTAAAAATGGACGACGCGTCTCAGCTTCCTCCCGTGGGACAAACATGATACATGCCGTGTCCCATCTGCTGACATGGTGGAGGGTTTATGCAACAAGCCACCAGGGGGCGAACCAGATGATTTAGCTTCTCTTCGGAGGATCAAGTCGAGTTGTTCTTCTAGTCAACGATCTGCGCTGCTAAGAATCGTCTAACCGCGGTGTCCCTTGAAAGTATCACCTCATACTTGATCCAAAGAAGCAGTTGTGCTGTTTTCAGCTATTTTTACCCATAAAACAAGTTCGGAGCAACGAGATCTCTTTAAGTTTAAACTTTAATTTTTCCAAAAACTTGTTAGATTTGAATTTTTTTTTAAATAAAGTCACTAGATAGATGGATTACTTTATTCATCCCCGAAGAGAAATTAAGTAGTGGGTTTAAAACGTCTCGATATCGAGCCACATGTTGGTTATGCTCTGCTCTGGAGGCTAATGCTCTGGCTAGCTAAAACCTCAACCACTGTGGTATCACCAAGTAGCGAGAGCTATTCAAACAGGCACTAAACATCGTATAACCTCTCAGCCACGGAGGCTACGCTTCAATCAGAGTTAGTAAGCTAGTTAGCTAGCAGGAAAAACCATGGAACTGATTTGGAAGATGTTTGGTTGAACATGGTGAGATACGGCACTCGGAGCGCTAAGTTAAATCTAATCTAAGCTAAGCCTGTAGTTTCATATGTTCATTAAACCGTAGAAATGAAATCCTAAATAAACCAAATAAACTGGAGGCACAAGAAGAAGAAGAAGAAGAAACATTGAGGTGAAAATGGTCCAAAGTCAGTTTAAAAGAAACATTTAGAACATTTTGCTAATATCAACAACAATCGAGCACTGACAGATCCTCCTGATTGGTTCTATTTAATGTGACTGAAAGGTCAAGGGTCATTTCTGCTGTTAAATACCCAAAGAAAAAACACTTTTATCTTCCATCTACTTTTAAACCTGTGAGGACCCTGAAGATGAATCCTATTTTTTTGTGTTCAGTTTCGTTTTGAAAATGTTCGTTGTGTTGTCGGTACTGTTTATCCTACATGGTTGTGTTGCTCACTGTTTCAATTGTGTTGCTTTTGTAGCTTGTGCGCATTACAGGATGTGGAGTCCAGACCAAACCTAAGAAAATGGTTTTAAAATGTAGTTTCTTCCCTTTATAGCTTTATTTATTAATTTAGTTACAAAAATCCCAAAGTTTGTTTGTTTAGAAGATGTTTTCCGTCGCCTCTGAATGTTTGTGTGAATGTTTCCTGAGGAGAGGAACAAACCAGAGGATTTCTACTGGTGGTGTTTATTGAAATGTGAACTTTTATTACTCGGTACACAGAGATTATGTAGTTTATATTGGTCATGAGTATTTTTACCAAATAAATGTATTCATTTGTGATAGTTTTTGTGTCTCTGTATTACCGACAAGAGACGCTGATGACCACTGGGTTTCAACAGATGAACTCACACACACACAATTCAATGAGGAAACATCCCAACACTACCAATGGTTTATTTGATTTCACAAGCAGACGCATGTTCCAGTTACAATCCACAGTTTCATCTTTTATTTGGTGAATTATGAAAGTGGCTCAGTGTTGGTAAAAAAAGTCAAGATCGAACACAAACACACATTCACACACATTTTAATGTTCTTCACACAATCTAAACATTGCAAAATCCAGAAATATGAAATGTGGACTCATGTCATATAAAGTCTGACTAAAGAGCTGCAGCTGTAACACACAAACACACGGTTATAGATTAATAAGCGAGAATAACACGTTCTACATTTGCATGTTGACAAGCGCTGTGTTATTACACTGAAATCGTTACTGACACTTCTCTATTGCTCGAAATACATTTCAATGGGCTCGCTAATTGTTTTCATATAGAGAGCCCGACTGATTCATCGCTTTGCAGATATTAGAGTCATATCGACGAATATCAGCGTATATTAATTTGTGTTACTGCGGCAACGAGAGAGCTGATCCACACGCCACACACACGTGAGAACTACAGCCGCACCACGGCTACACTGCAGCTCGGATTCAAACTGCTCACTACGGATTAAAACACGTTTATAAACATGGACTTGGAACACCAGACACACACACACACACACACACAGACACACACTTCATCTCAGTCTCTCCCATTCACTTGAACACGTGTTCAGTGTTTTTCTGACAGTGAGGAAGCATCACGACACTCCAGAGATTTGACTTGTTTTTAAAAGTACCACGACAAACATGACACTGACACAATCCCCACAACAGTGTTCAACACTAATGACTAAAGGGCTTTGCCATGAATTACAAATCAAACATTGCTATTATCTTTTTAACAATCGTGTTAAGTACTGATACAACAGCCAGGCCGAGCATCAGAGGGTTTCATCGTCCCGTTTTAAACTGGACACCAAATATGACATATTAGAATTCAGCCTTTTAAGATATTCAGAAATTAGATTTGATAAAATTATAAACAATGTGTTATTTTTCTGTGCAACGAGTCCAAAGCAACTCGACCTTCCTCCACGTTAAACAGCGTCACTGGTACTTTCTCCTTCTTCAACAGGAGTTTGGACCGATGATCACTTGCACCACGAGTTCTCTCTGTGGACTAACGAGTCATCGTCAAACAGCCCAAGATGGCGGCCCCCTGATATTTTGGTTATATTCTTGTACAACGGGTGGAAGTGGAGACGGGTCGTCCATCTTTAATAACATTCTAAATTACCTAACAAACATCTTGTTCGATCTTTTTAAAGAAAAGTATATCCCCCCCCTCGTCCTGTGTTCAGACGCTGCAGTTATCTTTTCTGGTATTTTTTTTTAAAAGGTGCATTACTCGCTCAGACAGAGACGTCTACACACTGAGCAGGACCGACCCACAACAAACTGTCACCTGACAAAAAACAACAACACGTTGAAAAGCTGTTTTTAGTATAATGTGGATTATAGACGTGACGCTGTGGATCTCAGGGGCCACACTGAACACTTTGGAATCAAAAGTTCAAATCAACAAGTTAATCGAATATTAACGCCAGAAATAAACGACCCATAACTAATTAAACTGGTGAAATTTTTTCTGCCAAACTTGAAGGTTTGTTGTCTCACAGGTTTTTACCTCTCCTGTTAGAACTCTGTGCTTTTTTCACCAGTTTGGTTTTGTTTCTGTTTTCTTACGTCGAGGATTCGCCTCCACACAGAAGACACACAGTTGCATTCGGGTTATTTCAGTGGTAGGGATTTCCAGACTGGGACAGAGGCAGTGGGCAGCTAGAGCAAGTCCTTGGTTCCCTCCCAGGTAGCTTGGAGTATCTGTCGGCTCGAGGAGACGGCTGTGAAGAGTCATTTTCATTACGTTCAGATACGCTCACAGACAAAAGCAGGGGGACACCTTTGACAGCCGTCTCCTCAGCCGACAGGTCTCTGGGTGGAGTGTCACTGGCAGCTCACAGCAGGAGGTCACTTCTCCTGCAGCAGGGCGGGGATGTTGATGTTCCAGCCGATGGCCTGCCGGTCGAAGCCACAGCTGAACAGGTTGCAGGAGGCGTTGTCCTCACACCAGGCGGAGCAGCACACCATGCGCCGGTGACCCTGATCAGCCACAGACACACACAAACACACAAACACAGCAACTGTTAGACACTGAGCACAAGGACGAGCTACGTGCTGTGAGACAAACAAGACAAACAAGAGAGTAAGCGAATCAGAATTCAAGCCCAGTGACGGATTAAATTAATATTGAGAGTGAATGTTGCTGCAAATGCATTTGATTCATTTACACAGTCATGTGGTCGAGCTCCATCAGATCGCAATCCAACCACCGAAGTTATACAGCAGATGAAATGTGGTTCACGTGAGCAACAGGAGTAAGAAGCAGTCGTTCTAGAATTCACTCAAAACTTCATATATACATTTTTGAGGAGATACCTTAAAAATACTAAGTTCACTAATTTGACTGTGTGTGTGTGTGTGTGTGTCTGTGTGTCTGTGTGCGTCTCCTCCACTGACTCACCTGTCTGTTGGTCCGCGGGAGGCGAGCCAGTCGCACCCCCGACATGTCGAAGAGTCGGACCTGCCGATTGTCGTGAGGCAGAGCGATGATCCTCTGGTTCACCGACACGCTGATCCTGAGCAGGAGGAGACACCAGCATCACGACAGTGCAACACACACAGATGCTTCACATGTAGTTAGAGGCATCACACAAAAGATTACGACATATTTACAGTTTGAATGAACAGATCCATTCATTCATTATAAATTCACGCTCATCAAAATCATCCACAGTGAGTTTGTGTTGAACCTGTTGACAGCCGAGTCGGTGCGGATGGTTGCTATGGGCGACCTCATGTTCTTCAGGTCCCACACTTTGACGGTTCGGTCGTCGCTGCCGGAGACAACGTTGTCTCCCACCGTGAAGACAGCCGAGGTCACCGTGCTGCCAACCACAAGGAACCAGGTGAGAAACACAACTAGACGGGTTCCATTATCAAAATGTTTCATTTCCTCTTGAATCCCCAACAACCTTTTTTAACCTTGTTCAAAACAAATCAGTATTTAAAGTTCAGACAGTAAAACTTCTCGGTAAAAAATGCAAACACAACATTGATGCACTTCTTTGGCTGTTTATCGATAGTATTTGACCTCACATACATGTTGTCTCTGTGTGTGTGTGTGTGTCTGTGTGTGTGTTTGTGTGTGTGTCTGTGTGAGACTGACTCGGTGTGTCCCTGGAACACGTTGACAGAGTGGATGGATGGATCTCTGAAGTCCCACAGTCTGAAGGTGGTGTCTCTGGATGAGGTGACCACCAGACGTTGGGTGGGGTGTGTGCAGCAGTGGGTCAGCTCCTGGTCATGGCCTGAACACGCACACGCACACACAGACACACACGTACACACACGATTAAATAATTATGTTTTGTTGCAACCCTGCAGTTAGTGGGGGTAATTATTGCGCCCTCTGCTGGACTACAAGGCAAACTACTTCAATCGGTGTGTTGCATTTAAGAATTGTTTTGTTCCACACAGTCAAACATGATATGTTCCTTCTTCCTACCAGTGAGTGAGTGAACCAGCTCGGACGTCTCCACATCGTACAGGTTGGCAGCTCGATCCCAGGAGGCCGTCACCACCTGTTTGCCCCCCACCAGCCAATCAGCAGCGATCACCACGCCCTGATGGCTCCGCAGAGTCGTGGTCGCCACGCGCACAGAGGGACAATCGTTTGGACCCTCCACCTCGCCGTCGGCCTCGTCTTTATCTGAAAAGTCCACGTCGTCCTCACAGGGCGTCTGCTGCTGGGACAGAAGAGACAGACGATGGAAAGATGTGAAGGGATCCGGACGTTTAAACAACTCACACAACATCAGACACTCCATCAGAGTAACACAACAACACAAACTAAAGAGGCTGTTGATGCTCACGCTCATATCAGCGACAGGCTGCGGAGTCGGAAGCTGAACCATGTACCTCCAGATGTGAGCGGTCTGGTCTCCGGAGGCTGAGGAGGGGAGAGAAGGGACAGAGACACTGAAGACGTTTTCACACATGAACTCTGGAGACTGTCCACACAACAGCGTCCGGACTCTGGATACTTCCAGGAGATTATCTAGAGTTCAGTGCAGGTCTGAAAGAAGACTCAAAATGAAACGTCTGAAATTATCACGGGGGAAAAAACACTATCTTCACGGGATCAGCTGTGTAAGGACGCTCCTCTGTTTGTGTTGTGTACAGTCAAATGTTATTACAAATGAAAAATCCCATAAATCTAAATATCGATACGAGGAGGTTCTGCATGGCTCATATTTGTGTCTTTCCAGAAAAAGTGTGTTTGACACCACATTGGATATTCAGGATGTTTCCTTACCTGTTAGAGCCATCTGTTCAGTGGGGTGGAACTTGATGGAGTTGACTGCGGAGACATGGTTCACTTTATTACTTCACAACAGACAACATTCTATTTACTTTCATAGACAAACATTTGCATTTCATTTCCTGTAAAAATGAAAGAAGACACTTGAAAGAACATGGCATCATTCAAAAAAAAACACATTCACATGTTTCATAACTTTACAGTAGATCTAAACTTCACCTGATCCTTGATGGCCCAAATATTTGAGGAGGCACTTCCCAGTCTCAATGCTCCACAGCATCGCAGTGTGGTCTGTTGGAAGACATTATGTATGAAAAATTACTTTTTCATTTCTACTGGAGGGTAAAAAGTGTAAAAGCAATGGCATATATTATTAATTTGGTAATAATTATTTGTTTTAAAATGTGGTTAAATCTAGTATGAAATGGATTTTTAGGCAAGCGGTCAAATAAGATAAAAGATGTTTAGGTTTGACTATAAATGTGAGATTTTAATCTATGTTGACGCTGCAAAAACAAAAAGACAGAGAGAAGTAACTATCACAGCAGCTTCAATCATACATGTCCAGTTTCATATGAGGCCCCCCTGACCTTTGACCTCTGAAATCTGATCCGTTGAGTTTTGAGAAGAAGTGAAAACTGGTCAAAACATAAAGAAATCCTCCTAAAGGCTTCCTTATATTGTTTTCACCAGATGGAAGGAAAACCCCCAAAAACATAATTCCTTCAGCCACGAACGAAACCTGACAAAGACTGAACTGGTAAAATAATAAAATAATACTAATAAACAGTGACTTACCTGCAGACGCTGTTCCCAGCACCACCGGCTGTGTCCTGGTGACGCTGAGGTCCCAGATGCCATCTCTGTGGCCCACGTACTCCCGGACCAGCTGGCACACGGCTCGGGACGTGGTCGCTTTGAAACTGGACACAATCTGACAGCGACGACAAACTCAAGTTAACACACAAACACCTGAAGACACAAAGCAATGCTGAGTCGCCTACAGGGCTCCTACACATCGTAACTCCTGTGTGGGTGTGAAGTCTGACTTTACTGTGATTCTTAAATATCACTTTGACAGAAGTTAGAGTCGAGTTGAGGAATGTAGATGCATATCTTGGGGGCATAAAGGCCATAGAGTCTAAATAAAGATGAACGACAGAAATAAAATACACATTAAATCAAATTCTGTCATTTGAGGTAGATTTCATCACTCTGTTGTTTGTCTTCAAGTTTCTGATAAGTTTGGTTTTAATAAGTTATTTGATGATGTAAAAATGGGCTGAGATGTCATGATTGACAGCTGAGACTGGCTCCTGATTGGTCGAGGGCGTGTATCAGCCCAAGACTCCATCTTGGATGTTTCAGCTTCATTTCAGGATGTCGGGTGGAATGGAGGCGTCGTCCATGTTGATTTACACTCTACC
Organism: Pseudopleuronectes americanus; assembly: GCA_038501795.1. Taxonomy (NCBI): domain Eukaryota; kingdom Metazoa; phylum Chordata; class Actinopteri; order Pleuronectiformes; family Pleuronectidae; genus Pseudopleuronectes; species Pseudopleuronectes americanus. The sequence continues at coordinate 57,692 of JBAMIH010000025.1, read as the reverse complement.
ATCAAGACCCAACACTTTGCATCCTTATAGATTTGACTTCTACTTATAAATAATCATATTTTTGAGATGCTAGGGGTGAGAACTTCCCCAGACGTCTCAGGAGCTGTGTAGGAACCCTGGTCCGATCGAGGGAGGAAGCAGGTGAGCAGAACTGAGGATCACTGAGGTCCTGTAGTATACCAGCGCTAAGAAGCTTTGGCTTATTACTGCGTTATTTATATCAGTCCTGGGTTCAAGAGGTTTTACCAAAAATATCTTTGTTGGTAGTGTTTGTTTTAAGCTCATCTGGGCATATGACGGGTGGGGTCGCCATTAACGCCACCCGTCTAATGTTCCATGTGCTTTAAAACATTCACCCCCACTGACCATCAACCCAGACCTGGGGTCGACACAGTGCCGACACACTGCATCTTGCTTTTATCATACCAGGATTACTGTAAGTGCAAAAACCGCAAGAAAGAAAAATCTGGAGGGGGCAAAAAATACAGAGTTACAGTGAGATAGCGGAAAAAAAGACCAGTGATTATTAAGAGTGGAGTCGAGGTGTTTACGTTGAAGATAGGGATGATACAAACTGGATTCTTGGTTCGTTTCGGACAGAGGCCGCTAAATAAGTTCCCACTGAAAGGAAGCAGGAGAGCATAGAGAACAGCATCATTCACCTGATTATCTGTTGAACCAAAGATATTCAACGGCCGACGAAGATCACACGATGAAAAATGAAACCATAAAAGAGGCTGCTGGTTGTTAGCACCGATTAGCAATAGATTAACATTTCTTTATGCAACAAGCGAGTGTTTCCCATCTTGATGTTTGTCTTATTAACATTCCATAAAACACGAGTTTCCTAAGCTGCAGTTGGTTTGTTTGACGATGTGAGGATGAGTGAAGAGCTGACCCAGGATCAACAGTAAAGGACTTTGCACACTGGACACGTTTTTTTATCCTGTGATTCATATTTGTCGAACCTGTATCCAGACAAATGAAGCTTTCACATCAGCGACGGAATTTCCACTGATTCTGGGACGGTTTATTGCAGATTACATTTTTTATCAGACTGTCAATTTTTCCATTGTTTTGCTTCTTTAACCAGAAAGCGAGTTTGGGACAACATCACATTTTGAAGCAGAAGAGTTGTCTTTTGCCTTTTACTTATGTTTGTCTTTGTTGCTGTGATGTATTCGACTGGAAGCTGTGATCCAGCAGAAGGCGACACAGCCACGACTGTTTAAAAGCAAATGAATTACCTAAAAAGCTATGACCTTGGTTCCAGTTGTTTCAGCAGCTTCTTCTCTATGTGTTGAAGCGGCTGTGATACAGTTTGAGCTCCTGAATCAGTGAAACTCCACATGTTCTCCTCCTCTAGCACCACCCGTCCCTCCAGTTCATCTCTCTGCAGGCCCGGTCGCTCCTGCTCGGCGCTCCAGCTTTAATGTGAATAGTTAGACTCGTAGTAGTTCACCTGGGAATCCTTTGTGATTTCTCATCATTCATTTGCGTCGCTGATTATGTGCAAAGGCCTTAACTTGAGTGTTTCCTGCTGCGCTGAGAATGATGATGAATCCAGAACTTGTTAAATGTAACACGGATGCATTTGTGTTGCGTTTATCAAGGAAGCAACAGGGACTGTGAGGTTCAATGAAAACATGAAGAACTGCAAAAGAAGCTCAGAGACAGTAGATGAACAGTGAATGTAACGCACCCAGCGGTTAATGCCCTTCAGTGTGTGGTCTGCTATGGCCACATCAAGATTTGACTTGATTCACAGTAAATCCATATTGTAGATGTCATTTAAAACAACTTCTGGGTGATGGAAGAGAGGCTAACGGCTAAATGGATGCAAGTGAGCTGTCACACGTTAAATCCAGATTGGACAGAAACACATTGTTCTTCAGGATCTGAGCATCAACCCATTCAATTTAACCAATTTAACTTGGATCCACTCAAAGGTTCCTTCCTTGGGACATCTCTCACCCAAGGAAGATGTGGTGATATCTGATTAATATCTGTCAACAGCCAAAACAGATATGAAAGAAGCTTAATGGGATACGGCCAAGCAGCGATCAGCAGACCACACACTGGTCAGAATGAAGCCATGATCTAAAGCAGGCAGCGAATGCTCCTCCTACATGAGTATTATATTAATAAAAAGCGAGGTAAACAACTGCTTAATGTTCTAGATGTCTCCAGAGTGTACCATTATGTGAATGCCAACAAGTAGCCAAATCAAAATGAAGGGGAGCAACTGAAAAAGTCTGTTAGTGAGATAACGAGGTCGTGTTTCATCTCACACAGGAACAAAGAGCTTGAACTCCTACATTTGAATGACCAGGTCTCTTGGGGAGGGAGAGTCCACCCCCTGGCTGGGCTGTTCATGCATATTGGCACACAAGGGGGAGAAACCATCAATAAATTACCCATGAGTCTCCACCCCACAACTCCCAGCCGGTTACGCTGAAGTTGCGGGTTCCACCTACTCTGGCGTGGCAAGAGTTTGAACGCGGCTACGAGCAAAGAGGTGAGAGAGAGAAAGGTTCTTCTCTGAAACATTCAGAAGTGTTACTGGAAAACAACGAGGCCAATTTAACCTATTAAACCCATTTGTATTCTGTAAAAAAATCAATCAACATTTTCTCTGCTGCACTGACACTGTAATATTTACATCAATAAGAGGGGAAACAATATCTACAGAGCCTGACCGACTTATCAATCGAGTGATAGAAATCGACAAATGTGAGCCTTACCGACATATCTGTGTTTCTATGTGCTGATATGGAAACTTTTATTCTCACCCTTTCTCTCTTTTTAAATAAAAGTATATGTCTGTATTGGCATCAGTCCTCAAAATCCATATCAGTCAGGTTCTTCTCAGCACAAATACATCCTCCCAAACAAGCTGACAGGAGATTACTGCAGGACTGATAATGAACTGGCAACAGATCATACACACAAGTGACAAATACACAATAATCATTTCACTATTTAATTCACGAAACCTTCATTCCACTGCGAAATGAAGAAATGAATGAAGCACTCACTTTGCTGGTGGAAGCCTTGTAGGTGGTCTTCAGTTTCTGTGACAGCTGACTCGTGCTGTGACTCGCTGCGAGTTAATGTCAGAGAAATCACAATTAATAAAAGAAAGAGGTGCAGTCACACGATACAAGCACCGATTAAAATGATCCTCTTGAGATGAAGCGGCAGAGGAACGTGGAGGTGCTGCTCACCTTTTGTTTTAAGAGCTCCTTTGGCTAAATCTGCCCCCTCGAAGGTCTGCCCGTCCGGAGCCAGGCGGTCGTTCAGCGTCTCGATTTCTCTGCGTACTGAGGATTCAACAGGTCACAGGTTCAAAGAGACTGACTAGAAATGAGAAGCTTCTGGCTGCACATTGGTAACATAGTGATTATTACTTTATTTTATTAAAAACCAAACTGATTCTGCATTTGTGATAACTTACACTCCAGGTTTTCTATGTAGAGGTTTTCAAACTCCCTCTCGATCTGGCTGAACAGGTCCAGCAGATTGCTCCTCAGAGACAGAGGCAGTTTGGAGTCCTGCAGGGGGAGAAAATGATATGATATATATATATATATATATATATATATAATCATAAGAGCCTCTTTCAGAAGAAACCCTCAGCTTCCAGTGCAGAACACAACATGGAGGATCAATTACGAGTGTTACTGACCCTGTTGTCTTTTCTCACAGCTGTTGTGTAGTTAAACTCTGGATTATTACAAGGATACAACTGTTTACATGTGGAGGAGACAAGGCCTCTAGAAGAGCTGAGACTATGGGATCATGTGGGCAGGGTGGGGGGGCTCTAACCGGAGCGGCCCAGGGCTTAGTATGGACGGGGATTAAAGGTCCTACTAAGCCAAAGAGCTTGTGTGGACAGAGAGTCGTAGCAGTATCATGGCTGAAGCTTCAGTTAGAGGCCGACTGGGTCTTTTTAACCTTCATTTGACCAGGAGGACACAGGGAGGCGTGGCAGAGACAGCACAACATGTCAGGGTTAAAAAATTATACAAAGAAAAACACATCAAAACAGACAAAGGACAATTTAACAAAGTAGAGATTGTTGAAAGCAGATTCAGTAGACTGAGGAACTGGAGTCGCATTTGAACTCATAAGTGAGGCAGCTTATTATAGCAGCTTTGTATTATCCTTGGGAGACAAAATTATTTAACTGGAAACAGTTCTGGAGGAAATGGAATGAGACTTGAACGCTGTGAAGCGACTGCTGGGACACAGCTTCTGATTCAGGTGAAATCCTGACCACACAACACATTTACTAAATACAAAAATCAAACCTAATCTATACCAAGCTAAATGAGCTAGCTCCAAAACTACAAGGGGAGTGACACGTATGTCTCAAACACGGGGACCCAGCACCTTAAGCTTACCTCCATTCTCATGAAAGACTCCAGATTATCAGGGGACTGGGACCAAGAAGGACCAGAGTGGAAAGAAATAGTCACGAGAAAAGGATAAAACTGTTTGTGCAGCGTTCAGATAGAAATCCAGCTGCTGTCACAGGGACTCTGTGCTTATTCATTTATTTATTTTAAATGCAGCGTCGACAAAGGAAACAGGAGCTTGATGCTATGACAGAGCACATATGTGTTGGAGGCTACTTCCTGTCAATTTGACACAAGAACAAATACCAAATGAACTTCAAAATAAGAATTAGAATTAGTACATAGAGTTGCGTTTTGACAACAGGTGCTTATTAATTAATTAACCATTTGTGCATCCGTCACTTTTTAGAAATGTCATCAACATGCCCACTCGCTCGTTGTGAGTCTCGGGGCCGGACGCACTCCAGAGAAGGTCCAGAGTTTCTCCAGAGTTCAGTACAGGTCTGGAAGCTTGTAAATTCAGTGTTTATTGTCTTTTCAGGTAATTGGCTGTGGGTAACCGAGTTCACCCAACATCCCAGAAGTATTTCAGTTCCTTTTAAGCCAATGCAATTGAGAAATCCACCTGAGTGAAGTAAAACATACTTTAAACCTGCTCTGAATGCATCGCTTTTAAACGGAGTAAAACATTAAACTGTTGCTTACAACTGGAGTTCTTACGGTGCTGACAGCAGCAGCAGGACAGCTAATGATGAACAGACTGGGGAGGAGCAGCAGCTGGAATTACAGGCTGCTGGTTTTGGGGATTATTACTTAGACGCTTGTTAATATTTGTAGGGACTGATAATATAAATGTAGGACTGGACTAAACACGACCAATCCTTTTCATTTCTCTTGCCAGCTTTCCCGGCTTTAATCACTTTGATCACTTTCTGAGTCTGAATGAGGAGGATTCTCCTCACCTGTCCCTCCAGCATGTCTCTCTGCAGGCCGGACCTCTCCTGCTCCGTGCTGTTGGTCCTGCGTATGGACAGGCTGTGGGACTTCCTCTTCTGCTTGGCCTGGCGGGCGGCGGCGCTGGTCCCACTCTCCACCGGCATCCCTCCTTCCTGTCCGGGTGTGACCCCGTCTGAAAGAAGGTCACCAGAATCAGAATCAGAATTATTTTATTTACCAAGTATATTTGCACATACGGGAAATTGCCTTGGTGTGGTTGGTGCACTGTACATAAAAAAAATATATATATATAGTAAGAAACAATAAGTTATGGGCATGTGAGGTGCTAAGGTGCAGTGATTGGTTTCGGGGTCAAGGGGTCAAGAGAGCAAATGGGAGGCCTCAACTCAAAAAATCTATATATTTATTTACTTTCTTTACTATGTAGCAATGTAGTTGAAAATGACATTAAAATATGAAACGTGCCTATAAATAAAAAGCTTAAAACAAGGAACCGAAAGACCTGTTTGCCCACAGCAAAGATTCCCATTGAGAGACTGGGACCAGTGGAATCCTGGTACTTGTGAGTCATCTATTAATTTACAATTCATATCATTGTGTTTAAATAATCAATATCTGGCCCAGTCGGTTGTTCCCGCAGCTCTCAGGCTCTGGGGCCAGACGTCTGCCCGGAGATGACTCGGACGTGTAGATGAGTGACATGATGTTGTGGGTCATTGTTGTTTGCAGCTGTTGTGTTTCTGGTAACATGTAAATACAGCAGGTGTGTTGCAGCCTCTCAGGAATAAAGAGGTCAGTGCTCGGTTCCTCCTGCTGACACCGGGAGGAACCGGGAATCGAACCCGTCACACCTTCATGTCGCAGGAGGAGGAGGAACACACGGAGTCCACTCATCACCTGAACCTGAGGGAGGAGACGATGCTCACCCCACAGCTAAGCCCAGCTAGCCGCTAGCTGCTAACAGGCTAACAGCGGATAACAACCCGCCCGAGCGCGGCCTCCACTCACCGGAACAGCCTGCCTGTACACGGTTCGATTCCCGCTGGTGTCTGGAGGTGTCGGCCCTTCCTCACATGTTCCGTGGCGGGAGAGACGGACCCGTTTCCTCCAGAGTCCGTGTGGTCGAGCCCCGCTACGAGAGAGGCGGATCACGACGCTACTTCCGGCTCCTTCGCAGTAAAAGCCCATCGAGCTCGAATCAGAACGCGTCATAGATAGATAGATAGATAGATTACTTTATTCATCCCCGAAGGGAAATTAAGTCGTCATAGCAGCCGGTACATTTGAATACAATAAAATACAATACAATAGAATAAAATAAAATAAAAAGTACTGAGGTAGAAAGAATAAGAACAGAATCACAGGATAAATAGGTAGATAAGGTGCAGTGGCAAGATGACGGTAATAGTACTGATGATATGATGGTAATGTTATTGTTATTGTTAGACAGTATATCAAAATAGTACAGTATATATAGTATATAACATAATATATATTTATATGATAGTAATTATACCAATATAATAGCAGTATATATTAATAATGGCAGCAACAGTATATATAATAATAGTAAGTATAATAATAATAATAATATGTACACATGTATAAATATGTGTTTTTGGACTTATACATACAGTGAATGTCATATTCTTGTTTCTCGATTATCATCACACGCAGATCACATCAGAATCAGAATTTAATCAAACAACTGAAAAGGTGACTTGTGTGAGATTTAGGTGAAAGGATATTTTGGCATATATTGAATATGAAATAATCACAGGGATGTTTTCACTGGTGTTAAAATCATCTGAATTGTTTTCTTTACCGGAGAACGGGCCCTTTATATTTAAAGATTCAGTGTGTGGAATGTAGTGACATGTCAGTATAACGTATATTTATTTAAGAAAAGGCAGACAACAGCATCTGTTCAGGTGAACATTTATTTGGCTCCCATGTTATTCAGCACTTGTAAAGGAAGCATCACTTTATCTGAAGCAAATCCAGCATTTTCCAGAGCCACATACAAACTTCATGGCACAAAAATCTGACTTGAACTCGCTATTGCAGAGAAAAACAAAAGGTGAAATAACTGAATATTTAAGATAGGTCCTGTCAATCAGGATCCGGATCTGATCATGGCAACTGCATCATCTACATGCATTGTTTTTTAGCCTCTGTCATAGTCAATGTCTGTATGGTTAATTAAGTTAGAGGTGACAAACAAATACACAATATTATTTTAGTTACTTATCACCTCAATGGGTTGGTACACATCCTCATCAGCGTTACCTTTCACTGAAGACCAGTTTCCTTTGTTAAAAGTAAATATATTTCAGGTTCTCTTTACCTCAGGGGAAAATGGATATAGAATGACAGACATAAATACTATGTCCCCACAGACGCCTCTCCTTGACCAAAGAGTGACAAGGTCTTTATCAGTCCAGAAAAACAGGGGTTTATCTGCGGTCGTTGGTGCCGGACTTCCTCTTCCCGGCCAGCAGGTGCTTGGGTTTGAGGTCAAACACGTGTCTGTCGGCCTCGCCCTTCTTGCCCTGGCGGTTCATGTCCTTCTGGGAGTGCTTCATCATTTTCTTTGCCTTCCTTGCCATCTGAGGAAAAACAAACAAAAACATTCAGAGATGAGTTTGTTCAGAAAAAAACCCTAGACATTTAACCTGCAGCAGTTTAATAAATACAATTTGATTAAAGACACATTGACGTACCTTCGGGTCTCTGACACCGGACTGGTCTCGAGGTGGACGGGAGGCGCTCTGGCTGCGAGTCTTGGAGAGCGGAGCGACTGAAGTTTCACGCTTACGTTTCTGAGTGACACTGCGGGACCGTCGGGCCTGTGCCACATAGTGACTCTGAAACAAAGGAATGCATCAGTGTTATGAAACAGATTGAATTGAAGGGCCTTGGTGGAGGCGTGAGTTCGTACACAAAGTCTAAAGTGTCACTGAGCAGAATGTGAATTCTAACACTTTGTGATTTGACCACATTCCAGATGTCAATAGATCTTGAGCCTTTCTGAAGTTTTGATCCAAGGTCACAAAGGTAACAGAAGATTATAAACAATCTTTAAAACATCAAAAACTCAATTCTTAATGTCTATCTCAAATTCTATATTTCACAATTTTTATATAAACCATAGACAGACTAAAAACTGTAATCTGTCATATTTCAATTTGAAATTAGGATTATTTCAATTATATTAGGATTATATATATTATATATCCAGGAGGTTCTGATATGAAGGAAGAACTCACTCCCTCCTTGTTGCTCATGTCCAGACCGAGGTCACCCATCTCCTTCTCCAGCTTTGCTCTTTCAACCTGTAAACACACAAACACATCTTCAGCACATGTTGATCTGCTGGAACCTTCTTCTCAAGCTGCACACGAGCTCCTACGAGCTGTGGACTTTATTCTTTCAGTCGACGCTGTCCTAAGGAGCCTGGAGTAAATTCTATTGAAGTTAACACCAGACTTCAGGACTCCAGGCTGCAAACTACTGTGTCACATTTCCAGTTTTTCCTTATTTAAACACAGCAATATGCCTGCCTGCAACATTTTTTTAAATATCTCAAGTAAATTTCCAGCTCAGTCATTTAAACCAAGATGTAAGGTACACAAGTTCAAACCAGCCCCCCCCCCTCACCTTGGTAGCGGTCCTGGGCATGCGTGGCCCGTGCACATCCTTCTCTTTTGACCCGGCGACCATGAGGTGCTTCTTCTCTCGGATCTGTTTGGCCAGAACACGGATCTCCTGCATCTCTTCGTCCTCGCTCTCCTCGTCAGAGTCGTACTCTCCAGCTCGCTCCTTCAGCTCCTCCTCCTTCTCCAGCTCCTCCAGTTTCTGTGAGGGACATTTTTAAAAGTGGACTTTAGAGGACAGACTATTCAGTCTCTATAAACCACTGCATGTTGTGCTGATTAGAATCTACCACCAGAGACACGAACTCCACAGCGACTCACCCTCATGATGTCAGGATCGATGTAATCTGCGATGTTGTGGCCCTGCCAGACCTCAGGGATCTTGTCCTGCTTCTCATCCTCGTTCATCAGATCCCAGTATTCTTAAAGCACAAATAAAATATCCACATTGCAGACGTAAGAATTTACTTCTGAAAAATTCACAGCGGCTGCAGGAGTATCGAAATAAAAGCACTTCTTACTCTGCAAGTCCAGGACGTAGTCATCGCCTTGCTCCATCTCCAGATCTCTCTCCTGTGACATGAGAGATGGGATTGTTTATTATACGTTAAACAGTCAGGAGGGAACTAGAGTGACTAGTTTAGGAAAGTTATACACAGTACAACCACTGATGCATCGCTTTATTGTAAATACTCAAACTGTACTTATAAAAGTACTTGAATATATTTAACTATTTTCCTCAACTCGTCGTCTTTTTGACATTTGCCTAAAGTCACCAGAACTCATACCGTTTTGCGCTTGGGTCCATCCACCTCCATCGCCTTCTTGCGCATCATGGCTCCCTCTGGGATGAAGGGAGGCCTCGCCTGGAGAGGACAAAAGAAAACAATATACAATCAAATTGAGTAAATATCAAGGAACATGAAAGAAAGCTTTTAGTAAATTTATGCTGGTATCATTCAATTTGCCAAACTGGTACCTTCTCGTCTCTCTTGGCAGGCATGGCCAGGTGGAGCCGGTTGAGAACATCGTGGACTTTCTTTCCCTTCATCTTGGTGTCCACACGATGGGCGAGGAGCCGGTCGCAGGCCTGAGTCACATGACATGAGTCACATGACATTAATCACAACATGCTCGGTCACGGCAATTTACAATACTTCATTAGGCCAAAGCAAACTCAACGTTCTCTGGCTCTCACCTCATTTTTCACCGCCATGACTCCCTCCTCGGTCAGGGTGCTAGTCTCGATCACAGGGATTTCATCGGCAGTGAGGTCCGCAAAGATTTTCTGACAACAGCAAAATGCGAAACAGTCAAAAACGAAGCCTCGACATTAAAACTCCTTTTTCGACATGCACCCAGATTCACCAGCAGACCAGAGAACCTCCTGCTGCATTCTTAATATACATCAGAAACTCTGGAGAAAGGCAGTACCCCATTGTACGGATATTATCTGGAGTGATGAAAACAGTCTAAAGAAAAAAACTAAAAAACAGACAGTCCCTTTAAAGTTCAACCCGAATGACAGACAGATTAGATTAGATGAGATGTTAAGTCCAAACTTTGAATCACTCACCTGATTCTCCTCAGAAATCTCACTGATCTTCATCACATCACATTTGTTGGCGACCACGATGAGAGGCTGCAGGGGACGAGACACCAGCATTACTTCAACCACTCTAACATCATCACCGTGGAAACGATCGCAGGACACGTTCTACTTTCTCCCCGAGGCGTTTAAAGTGAGCACGTTATTCTCTCCTTTCACCCGTTAAGTCCTGATGCAACACATGCGTGTCTGCACCCTTTAATACTGGGCGCAACATTTGCGTCTAAGAACTAAAAGATTTGGTAAACATTGGTATTTCCACCAACTCTTCAGAAAACCCTCTGGTTTCAGGTGGTCGTCACGTAGGTTTATATTCTGCACCTCAGGTCCTAATGGGTTTATGAGTCATGCAGCCCCCCTGTGATTCCTGCTTGTATCTCTGAGCTGCCACTTGCCGCTGTGCAGATGTAAAATCATATCATCCACTGACCTTGTTGGCGAACAGGGGTCGGATGTTGTTGAAAAGCTCCAGCTGCTCCTGCAGGGTGTGACCGCACTGCTCGGAGACGTCCATGACGTAGAGAACCGCCGCCCGCAGGTGAGCCAGAGCCGTGATGGCCTGCATCTCAATCGTGTTCCTGTCCTCCAGGGGGTGGTCCAGGATACCGGGGGTGTCCACCACCTGATGACCACAACCAGGGTGTGAGAGTTAGGAAAAGGCAACACACTACATTTTTAAATAATAGATTTGCACAGAAATCAAAAATGTATGCTTTAATATGCAAATGTGGCATTACGTAATGCACAGACATTTCCAGAAGAGATAGAGTCGCGTTCAAAATTCATGTTTAACTTCGATGACACGTTAGAGGCACAGGTGGTTAGGATTGTTAGGTTTTGAATCAATGCATAAATTAGACAAACTGTAAACAGTCATAACAAATACATTTTCATGTTTTTAGCCATAAACAGTGCTTTAAATGAGGCTGTGAAATATATATGACCAGAAATAAAAAGAAAAGGTTGGTTTAGGTATAAGATGGTTATGTGGAGATTTGTGACTCATTTGAGACACTGTTTGTGTAGTGAATGTTGTGTAACGTTTACCTGCCAGCGGAGGTATCTGTAGTCCATGTGACCCACAAACAGAGACTTGGTGGTGAAAGCGTACGGCTGGACGTCAACATCAGCTCTGGTCACCTGAGCAAAAACAGACAATTCAAACCATTTAATAAAAACGGGAGAACGTGGCTCTGAATCTGAAGACATTACTATGATGAATCCTGAATTCAAAACATTACACACAAACGCTTCAAAATGAATTTCCATCAAGATCTTGCAGAATTAACTCTCATTGAATGAACACACATGTTTGAAAGACATCAAGCACCCACTGCACACAATGACACACATCTTATAAAAAACTGTGACACACAATCGGTACACTGGAAGGTGCATCTTACCTTGTTGATGAAACTGGACTTGCCGACGTTGGGGTAGCCGCACAGGAGCAGGGTCCTGGTGTTGGGGTCAATGGTCGGCAAACGGGACAGATGCTGACGCACTGTTGGAGATTAACATCGGATTAGGGTTCGTTTTTCATTCTTGAAATATTATAGACAGATAAAAGTATCACAGCACGAGAATCTGAGCTGAAAAGCATTCATCGATATCTGAGGATCAGTCCGTCGGCTGCGTTACAACCAGGAATGTGGAGCATCGTGTTATCTTATACTTCAGTAACAGTTTCACAGATAAAGCACAGGTTCTGCTCACTGCTTATTCCAAATAAAAGGTTTGTTTTTCATTTAGTCCTTGAAATCTCAGCCTTCAATGTGTCCCTAATATTCCATCGTAGAAAGAAGCTCATCTTCCATTTCGTTCCAGGGCAGGAAAATAAAACGGAATTGGAATCTTTTTTAAATCTGGAATATGAAAACTTGTATAAAACCAAACAAAGGCGGTCTTACCCTGCTCCAGATACTCCAGACTTGACTTCTGCCTTTTCAGGATGGTGCACATACGACCCAGAGCCGCTCTCTTCAGCTGCTTACACCGATACAGAGAATCTCCATATTTCATCAGACGCACATAGTCTTTGGAAACACTGCGGGGTTGGAAAAAAAACAATTGGTTATGTCTAGATTGTGTTTTGTGTACATTTGTGTGTATTAAGACACGTGAAATAGCATAGCCAGTTAATTAGTGCAGATTGTTGTGTTTCTATTTAGGATTTTGTGCGATGCTGCAAACATTTTATCCAAACTTACTTGTCAATCAGGTTCTTGGCGATGTTGATCTGTCCTAGGGCCAGTTTGTAATGGTCTTTGTCGTACAACACGTTCATGAGATCAGCATAGAATGGATGGATGTCCTGAGGGAGGAAGAACAGGTGAGAATGAACCGTTACTGATGTCAAACAAACAGAGTTCTTCTACAGAAGTTGCACCGTTAGAAAAAAAAGTTAAAAGGTATTCAAACATATTCCAGAGTAAGAACTTTGACTTACGTCGAGCTTGGGGAAGTCGGTGAGGATCTGCGAGAGGCGGTCGTGGCAGGTCTGCTGAGTGAACTTCACTTTTCTCATGTAGAAGTGTCGGATGCGGTGGATCTGGTAATGCTTGTGTACCACTGTGGGCGTCTTCCTTTGTGTTTTGGATAAAGTGATGTCGATGAAATCCTGCATGGGGGGGGGCAGAGTGTACAGGTCAGGGCTTCAGCAGGGTGAAGAAGAATTCACTTTATAGATGAAAACAATTTTAAACAACTATTTAACAGCAGAGCACTGGATTCCAAATTTTTTTTAGCATTAAAATTAATTGTGCATGCTCAAATGATTGTGCTGAAGCGTCTTTTTCCCTTAAACTCATTTTGACTTGATATTTTAGTTCATGTTTACATTCGCTGCTCTGATATGAGAAATTATTGTTTGCATTCATTTTTACATTCAATCTTACAGTTAATTTTAGGGTTTCCTGTATTTCCCCCAAATTATTCTAATCCCAGTGAGAACTGCCCAGCTCCATTAACACATCTGACAGTTATATGTGAAATTGCTTGAACGCAAGAACAAACTGTTTTCTTATTGTTTCGGTAATAATATTAAAAATAAGATGGAAGCTTGTTTTGTTCAGATTTATCGTCGACACGTGTATTACATTGTTTTACAGAACAACAATAACCACAACTTAACGACACCAAAGTGCACTTGGCCTCTTTTCCCGTTATCTTTTCCCAACATGTAAAGTTACACTGGTCTGATCAAACCAGTTCACTGTTTAAGAAGGAACAGACTGGTTCTGCTCAGGACACCGGACAGACTGGTGAGGAGGGCCGGTCCTGGGACGCCCCCCTTCACCCACAGGACGATGACAGAGACGCTGTCTTCTCTGATGGACAACCAGTGCCCCCCCCCCTGCAGGACACCATCACAGCACTGGGCAGCTCCTTCACACACACTGATCCTCCCAGCAGCTGTAACACTGCACCAGCAGCTCTGCTCTTTAACTCTGGTTCCACTCTCTACACTGGGCAGCACATCAGTTCACGTGTGACCCAGTTACTGGACTCATTCCCACACTGCACCTCTTCCACACTGTAGTATTATTATCCTCACACTTACTTGTTATTATTTACTGATGTATATATTTGACTCTTACTGCTTTAATATTTAAATGATCTTCTCTTATCTTATGCTTTCCCAGGTGAAGCAGGCGATCGTGTCTGACCGGAAACCAGCTGCTGTCTTTTTTTACACCAGCACAACACGTGTTTTCTCCCCCGCGCTGACTTCACCATGTTTCTCTAGCTTCCATCTTTCAGCTTCTCTCAAGTGACGACGCGGAAAGTTAGAGGAGATTTAAAAGCCACCGGACACGAAGCCCGACTCACCTTAGCGGTGGGAACCACCATAATCTTCTTGAAATTGTACTGTGCCATTTTGTCGCGACACGTTGGAGTCCGCTGGCCGCACTGGGAAAGGAAGGCTCGTGGTACTTCCGCTCAAAACCGGAAGAGACGCTTCTTCTTCTACTTTTGGTTTAATGGTGGTTTGTGCATTACCGCCACCTTCAGGATTAGGGTGTGGATGAATTGTACACAAATACTAATATATCCTCTTGTAAATGTAAAAAATATAACAAATATATGGACTACAATACAACATAAAAATAAATGTCCCCCTTTCTGTCTTTTTGCATGTCGATTTTATTGTTGTACTCATCTGAAACTGTTTTGAAGAAACGTTTAATCATTTAGAGCTAATTCAGATCTGACAATATGATGTTCACTTACGGTCTGAACATGGTCCGATGTGGTCTGGATGTAAAAAATAAACAAAATAAAAAGTAAAAAAAACCTTTTTGTATTTTTCAAAAGTGGAAGAGAAATTAACACTCACTATACATTGTTTATCAGGATAACTTCTTTTAACCAGCATCACAATGATAATATAATATGCTATAATATTTCCTTTCTCTTACGTGAATAGTGAAATTCACTCTAGAACACAACAGTTTCCAACTCATGTAGATAAACTGACTGGTTTATCCTGCTTCATGAAGTCAGCTTGTTTAGTCCCATCCAGTCACCATCAGGGCACAGGGAGAATCTGAGAACCTGAAATAAAACCTCAAACTTCTGGTGGTTATTGTGAAACATTTGACAGCTCTGGTTCTCAAACAGTGATCGAAATCAAATGAATTAAAGCATTGTTTTTCAGCAGAACTGATCACATTTTCATTCTTTCTCTCTTTTCTGTTATAGTCTCTGTTATTATCTCTTGTGTTTACTGTATGTTTTTCAGTGAGTTTTTTTTAACCGATTATTCAGATGTAAGCAATAAAAGTAGACTTCTGTCACAACATATGACGTCAAAGAATAAACAAAACAAACAAACAAGTACACAAATACCCAACAACAATGACGTACAAACACTCTTCTCCATGTTAATTGTTATTCGCAGTAGAACGGGCCAATCAGCTGGCGCAGACTTATTCAGGCCACGCCCATCAACCCCTGATCACGAGTACGTCCGCGTGCGCCCACTGCGAGTCTCGACCAATCGGGAGGCCCGCTGAGAGCGCGGAGGGGAGGGGGGCGGGGGCTCGATTCCTGTGTGACAGCTCCGGCCTCAGTGCTGCACCAGAGAGAGGAAGAACATGAAGAGGTCTCACTCCTCTCGCCTGATAGAAGCTCGTCTGGACCTTTTCCACCTGTTGAAAAGGCTCTGTGCCCATAGAGAGTGTTGATCATCTGTCCGTCTGCGATGGTTGAACATGGATTTAATGGTTCATATGTAGACTCTATCTATAACTATACTTTTAATTTGTATCTCCTGTTTCACTTTTATTTTGACGCCCATCCCTTCCTGTCCCCATTCACGAGTAACACACAACAACACAGTTATTAGGTCATGTATGAGAGAGTGAGGTGTTTTTCCAAGAAGCCAAGTGGCTCCTGTGAATCAATAACTGGTGTATAAACAGTCTGCGTGGATTACTGGACTGGTCGACAGGCCACACAATCCTAAAAAACACACAAAAAAAAACACAGCAAGATGCCAAAAGGCAAAGAAAGACACGATTCTGATTCTGAGACAAAATGAATGCAAAATGACAACAAAATGAATACAAAGACTCACAAAGTCACTACAGGGATGGAAACAGATAGACAGCATGACATAAAAGAATGAAAAGGAGATGCAAAAATGACACTAAGGGACAATAATAATACATTTCTATTGATTTGCTTGAGTGCTGTGAATTTATAGAGTAAACAATAAAATAAAAATGGTTTAAGATTTGATATTTAATCTTGGCCCTTTTTTTATATTCTTTCCTTCATTGCACATTTTAATACTGTTCTGTCCCCTTCAACCACAGATGTTATTGATTTCATGTTTAAAAACAGTCGAGTCCTTCATTGTTTCTCTTGGTGTTATTTGAATTGTCCCTCTCTCCACTGGTGTTTATCTCCATCGTTGTGAAAGGTGCCACTGCCTCAGAGTGATTCATCTCCGCGGCGGTGACGATCTTCGCGCTGCACTCGAAAGGGAAAGGAAACAGCTACTTCTCCATTCCTGGCGTCGTCCGTCGCGCTAACGAGTGTCTGAACCTTCCCGGCGAGCAGCGGCTTCTCTCCGGCTTCACACAGGGATCCTCGCCCGGCTCTTCGGACTCCCTCTCCCGCAGAGCACCGCTGTCCACTGCGAGCGCTTCGCTGTGAAATCCCCAGGCGCCAGATTTATCGAGCCCGACTGCACGAAGTTGATAGGCAAGCTAGCTAGCTAGCCACCTAGCTAAGTCTCAGCTAGCTTGCAGTGCTGGTCGAGGGGGGAGCAGCTTTTATTATTTTCTTTTGTTTTTTATTTTCTTTGTAAAGTCATTTTTCGGGAGGGGGCGTCGCTTTTGCATCGTCATTCGACCCGCCGTGGCTGTTCCACCCGGGATTCTGACGCGTATTCGCGGTGTGGCACAGAGCGGTAAGCCGGTTGGTTGTCGCTAGCGTGCTTGATTTAGCCTGCTAGCTAATACCCTGCGTATTTAGCCTGGAAGCCAGTTCAAGGCCTCAGTCCGGCGCCACCAGCAGCTGCCACCGCCGCCAAAGTGTTAGCGTCGCCCCGCAGTGAGAAGTGACAGGTGAGTCCGCACCAGACACCCGGCTATGCGCCGTCACAACACCGCTCTGTGGAGCTAGCTTCACTTAGCTTCACTTAGCTCGCCTGCTAACTTGATATTACTCCGTCTGGAAGGGTCGAGGGAGGGGGAGTAGTTGGGGGAATCCGCGAAATCACGCCGGAGGTCGCCATCTTCCACTGGATGCTTCTGCACGCAGGCTAATGAGACGCGGCTGCTACTTTCCAGAACCTTATCAACTTTATACGGTGTCATCGCGGTGTGTTCCGCAGCCTCCATTTTATAGCTCCTTTATTACCGTCCTCCAGGCGGCACTTCGCTCGCAGGAAGCCCACACGCGGCCCCTTGGCATGGGCATGGCATGTGTGAGCTGCAGCCTGGCTCGGCGGGGTCAGCTCCTGAAGGCGCCTGCATTGCGTCTTTAGTTGTAGTTGCAGCGTGTGAGTGGTGAAGTGGACCCCAACACGGGGCTGGAGCAGGTCTGGTTGGAGATAAACACTGGTTCACACCCCCACCCCCACAGGGACATGCAAGATGCCTGGTGACCATCCTCCACCAGCGGAGGCTAGTCACCAGAAATAACCTCGTTGGCCCACTGTTGAATGTTTCACCAGAGGGGTTGAATCTCGGGGTTGTGTCTGAACCGCAGTTCGGTGTTTGGGATGTACATCCCCTCTTGTGATGATGCAGGGTGGAGAGAAGGCGTGTGTCTCGGCCCAGGCATCGTCTAGATGTTATGATTCAGGGCATCTGTAGCGGAAATGTGCCCACACTGACCGGGTTCAGCATTTCTCAGGGACGTGCTGGGTCACACCGCATTGCAAACCCTGTCAGGACGCGTGTGATGCTACACAATCTTTACGAACGTTACTGTATTCTTTAAACACTTACTGTGCTGGGAGGTGGAGTATTTTCCTTACTCAAACAGCTTAGAATAACTGTGTATTTGACCTTGACTAATATCAATAATTTACATTTAATCCCACCAGTAAGGATTGTAACACACTCTGCACTTGTGTTGGAGCTCATGAATATCATCCAGTTCTCTGCATGAACAACTGTCACAACTTTCATGTGAGGATATTCACCTGTTCAGTTTAACAATGGCTCCCAAAGACTTTTTAATACACCAGGACCACACAACAGTAGACGGACACACTAACATGTCAGTGAGATGGTGATTGCCAAACCTGTATTCAGATGTGTAACAGCATCACGCAGAGTTTTGGTGTGTGTGTTTGTTTTGTGTATCCCAGCTGCAGTTGTTGACTAGACCAAAGCACTGTTAGACAATCACAGCAAACTGTGTTTCCCTGAGGTATTAGTAGTGTTTACATTAGGTGTGCTTTGTTTACACTGACGGCATGGTGATTTGATTCTAAATCTAATTTAGTTTATAATACACTGAGGATGCTGTTTGTGTACATGTCATATTTTGGATGTGTTCACATTCTCATGGTTGTTCACTTGACACCGAGCACTTAATAAAGCACATGTTGACCATGCACCAGTATATGAAAGTTACTGGGAACTGTCCAGTTTTAATCATGACTCTTCAGAGAATCTTGTTTAGATTCAAGCTGGAATTCGTTTCATAAAAAATCCTGAACCGCAAATATTAGAAATCAACCAGTGGAACTTCCCAGTCTTTTTAGTGGCTTTGTGGGGACTCCCACTGGCCTGGACTGCACAATTGTTGGTGAAACACTGGACACACAAAGTGTTATGATTTGCTGAACTGGATGTAAACAAACCTTGTTTGTTGACAAGAAAACTCCACCAGGCTCCTTTTCAAGTGATATTACCTCCGACTGGGAGGTAATGTTTACATCTCTGTCTGTTGGGTTGTTTGTTTATCAGCAGGATTACACAAAAACTAGTGTAAAGATTTCCATGAAACTTGTTGGAAGGATTGGACACGGCGAGGACAGAGCCCTTTCTTTAACGCTGTGTGTGGGGCTTTGTTTCGAACATTTTCGTTGATTTCCTCAAAATAAATCATGGCTCTTGATGGACAAAATCTAACCCCCCAACAAGGCAACACTTTTTGTTTTGTTTTGACCATGTTGCACGTCCAAATCGCACCGAGTCTACACTGCACTTCACTGAGCCCTGAAAAATACACATGAAGCGTGTGTGAAGCCGAGAAGATGAACGGTTCTCGAGATTTGTGAGTCACAGACAAGACAGATTTCAGGAATTATAGTAAACTGAATATTTGGTTGATTCTTGGCTTTTTGTTAAAAATAACCAAAGAATCTCCATTGAGGATGTCACATTGAGCTTAGCATTCTTTTTTTATGTCTCATAGACACTGTTTTGTAAATTGTTGAACTGAAAATGTAAGATAACCCATAATGTAAATAACTGTTAGTTGCAGCTTTATTAAATTCTTCTCTTCATCCCGGTATCGAATCGTTAACTGTGCCATGGGGTGTGTACAGTTCTGATGGTGAACAGGTTTTAAGTGAACTGTTCAGAGACGTTTATCACACAACAGCTGTTTTGATGACTGAGTAGAATTAACGGAGAGCCCCAATAATCACAACTGCATCACACAAACACACACACACAAGCCGTGTATGGGAATCAGTATGTGGATCAGAGGTCACCAGCTTTACAGCCATGCCATTCTTTTTCTGCTTTGTATGCAAACACAAGGCCTCTGTCAGAGACAGGCACCCGATTGTTGTGCTTGCATTATCGCTGCTTTACAAACAGCCCCATGGGGACAGGAGAGAAGGTGTTGCCAGTGGTGTTTGGACTCGGTGGAGCTTCCTCCTCCTGGCTTGCCTGCGAACGTGTGACGCTGAGGTCAGATGTAGTGGAAGTGATTAATCATTAGGATGTCTGGTGCTGAAACTGCAGCCATAGAGATGAATTAGTGATGATGATAACCTGATCCACGCACCAGTGCTGCAACATGTTGTCTCCATAGGTTCATAAACAGTCTAAGGCTTCATCCATAATATTAATCCGTTTTCATTTGACAATTCATCAACCATGCCACAGATACGCCTGGCGTCCACACTAGATGTTTTAGAGCTCCTCAAACAGAGAGTTGGAAGCGCTGCTGGCCACATTCTAGTGAGCAAACTCTGGGCTGTGTTTAATATTCTAGACGGACAGTTTTTTTTGTAAACTATCCATTAACACTCACAATCATTTGCTGATTGGGTCTTTGCAACCGCGACAAAGCCTTCCTTGATTTGTCAGCCTCCTATCGGAAGAAAACCACTGTCATTAGCCTCGGCTACCAGTTTAGAACGCAACACGGATAATCAATTACGAGCTTTGCTGACCCCGTTGTCTTTGCTAATGGCTGTTGTGTTTACATGTGGAACAGACAAGCTGCTATTCGGGCAATCTGTGTTCACAGGAACACGCTTGCCACGTAATATTCGTCTTCAGTCGTGTTAGTATGGACGGGGATTAAAGCTGATACGGAGCCAAAACAATCATGTTGACAAAGTAGTCTCTAGTCTAAAGTTCAACATTTATTTGTATTGATGCATGTTGGTCAACATATATTAGCCATGAGCTCAGCTTTCCTCGTTGGAATTTACGTGTATCATTTGGTTTTCATGTCGCATAGATATCAGTTGGATTGTGTAATAGATGTGTAATCATTTATTTTCCTGTTCCTCGTTTTAAACTCTGTAAAACCTGTCTGTCAAGAGCTCAGTCCCATACACCAATGTCCCTCCTCTCTTTCCGTAGCTCACAGCTTTAGTGAGACCGATCTCTTGGCAGCAGTTGACAGTTAATTTTTTTTTATACTTTTGTCACCAACTGCTACACTGCATCTGTTAAGGACATTAAACCACGAAAAATCAAGTAGGAGTATTTATCCCTGTGGTGAGAAACTTAGATTAATACCTGCCAGTGCTGCTTTTGTGATTTTAGAGTAATAAAGTGATAAAATATTAATACCTGTGTCAGTTGTTGCATATTTCACGTGTGTTGCAGATTTATAGGATTTAACCAAAATGACACAGATGGTTAATAATAACATGTCTGAATGAGACGATGAGCAGCTTTTCAATAACATATCTCAGATATATTCTCTACATGTCATTGTGTGTACAAACCAGCAATGAAAACAAGTCCCATTTGTTAGTACAACAATATTTTGATTGATGGATGTTCTCCAGAGGCGTTTGTGTGCTTTGTTTGAAACTTCAGCCATCTGTGAGACACTGTTCCTTTTCCACGTGCTACAACTGGTATGATGCCACAGTTCTGTGATAAACATGTGCTCTTGAATCTAACTTGTCCGTCCCCTCTGCCCCCCTGTAGCTTACTTGGTGACGCAGAGACTTCTCCCTGAGGAGCCAAGAAGCAGACGGCTCATGACTTCTGACCAGGACACGAAAGTTGTAGCTGAACCACAGGTGCAGCAAGTGCAAGAGGCAAAAGAGAACTCCCATTTGGTGAGTTCTACACAAATCAGACACGTTTTGTTTTTATGTGCTGAATGTCCAATAATCTTGACGTATTGACACGAGGATCCAGTCTCAGGCATATTGAATTTCAGGTGAACGTTTAGGTAGGGCCTGTACTCATTGACATTCTAGTTTTGTCTGTTTTTAAGCTGTCTTGCCACAGCTCAAGATTTGATCCACTAACCTATCTCCTAGATAACAATTATTAACATTATTATGTTTTAAAGATGATATTATGTCCGGACTGGGAGTTTGCAGTCTCCAAGTCACAGCCTGCTTTTGAATAGAGTCGATTTCCCACACTGATTATGTATAATAGTAAAGTAACAGAGAGGCAGCTCTTGTAACTAAATAAGCATGACCTGTTTTTATTTCTCTCTTTTCATGAGCCTGTAGTGGCCCTATTGATCATAGAGGTGACATTCTGTTCCTTGTTGGAGCTTGAAAGCCAGGACTTAAAAACAGAGCGGTGCATCGTGGGTGCAGTAGTGCATCAGTTGATGATTGATTCCCATGGATGGGATGTGTCAACACGACATTACGCACTGTCTACCAAACAAGCTGGAGCTTAAACCGAGGCCTCGTCAAAAAGTGTCTGAAAAATAAGATGTTGGGTTGCTATCATCACAGTAAGCCCGGGTGTGGGTGTGGTTGTTTGACGTCTTACAGCACCTCTTTCTTTCTGGTGTTCACTTGGCCCTTTGTCTCGTTATGCTTCTATTTGTTGAATGTGTGTGTGATTTTGTCTTAGTTGCTCGCTTTTCCTCACACTTGAATGGTCATTTTTAAAGTGGTTAATTCTGAGGCTGTAATTGATGATTACCATACTGTGAGAGCCCTTGTGTTGATGGGGGATGTTTAGACATTAAGTTATTTGTTGATGAAATCTGCCTTTTTAAAATGTGTTGCTTAACTTTATTAAAGTATTAGAAGTTTTAAATGATTAACTATATGGTGTCATAGGTGAGAAGGGCTTATGATTGTTACAAGGAAGAGTGTGTCTGAAACTGCGAAAGGTCACCGTGGGTGTTAATCAGAGATTTGCCATAAACCCAAGTCGATAGTTTCATCAACGCAGAGGAATCATCCAGCAGAGTTGCTGTAACTCATGTTTTGGAAACTATTTTTAGATCGGTTGCATTCAGGACCCGAGTTCCCTCTGAGCCGATGTTTTACTGCTGCGCTTGCCGTCATCCATCAAGCAGACCGAACAATATCAGTCATCGCCCCACCTTGACCTCAGAGGCGGAAGTGGTGTAAATGGGTCAACATAAGCAGTTTGAATAGAAAACGTATGCTTCTAACGCACGACAGACTAAAAAATGAAAAAGAAGAAACTTATAAACTTAAAAGACGTAGTGAAAATCAGTAAATACAGTAGATTTGTGCGCTTGCCGATGTCCAACCCGGCATTTTGGGACGTATCTGAGGCATATCCTAAGCTTGTATCAGTATGTGAACCTCTTTAAGCACAACCTCTTTCATAGACAGCATGATGTAGTTGCTTTAAAAATGATGGTTTTATCTATAGCACATATTCCTTTGCAGGCTGTATAGCATGTGGTTCGCCGAGGGTGCTACACAGCCATGCAGGTTTGATTGACGCTAGCACATGTGAGTTTTGCAGAGAATGTCGGGGCTAAATGTGGTCACCATGGTGGGATATTACACCATCTTTCAGCAAGACACTGGTAAATCCCTGTTGTGACGCCTAAAGACCCGCCCCCACTTGGATGTCTGGTGCAAAGAAAATACAATGAAGGTTGGTGGTGAATTATAGAGGGCTGTCTAGGCCTCCCCCAGCTGTGTTGTGCTGTCAGAACAGTGTTTCCACCACTGTCCTGCTTCTTGATTTGGATTAATAATCAGTTGTTCTTAAGCAATATTTGGCACCGGCAATACAGCTTGTTCAGATTTCAGATCATTCCCTGTTTTGCAGGCTTCACTGCCTGAAATCATTCTACCTCGGATCAGAGAGCACGCTTCTGTGTTTTTCGAGCGAAACATAACTGCTGCTTCAATATGGAGGAAACCCAGGGAGTTTAATTGAGGGAGCGAGCCAGTATGTGTCACTAAGCAAACTCAGGGAAGTGTCGTCATGTTTCCCTGGTGGGTTTCAATCAACCTCTTTAAATAGGAAAGAATGTGGAACTAAGGAAATGGGTAAGAAGTAAGTGGATGGCCTTCAGGCAAAGAAAAGTTATTTTTGCCTGAGAACTCTAAAATAAGAAATGGAAACAGCCCACTGTCTTTTTCCGCTCTCATTTACGCATGCTCGAGATTGGAAAGAAGATTGGCAGCAAAAGGGGAAGGGGAAATTCTCGTCCTTGATGGAGTCCAGTGGGGTAATGCCCTAGGCTGTAGGTCTCATTACGAGCCGGGATTAGTGGTGTGATAAGGGGTCAGGGACCCAAAATGCTGCCTCCGGGGTTGAATACGCACAGTTCAGGATGTCAAGGTTCTTGAGCAAAGTCAGTTTCCGTTATTAAAAAGTCATTAAAAGGCACAAGTTCAGTCCAGGTTA
This sequence comes from Pseudopleuronectes americanus, assembly GCA_038501795.1. Lineage (NCBI taxonomy): Eukaryota > Metazoa > Chordata > Actinopteri > Pleuronectiformes > Pleuronectidae > Pseudopleuronectes > Pseudopleuronectes americanus. The sequence continues at coordinate 33,565 of JBAMIH010000025.1, read as the reverse complement.
TCTTTGTAATCGCTCATTTTATGTTTATAGACGAGTCACATGCTGCTGCCAGTGGACCTCACAGTGAACAGCGGCCAAACTCATGAACGAGAGGAAATGTATGAAAACTGTAGAATGAACAGTTTTGGACAACGGGGAGTGACTCTGACAGAAAATTAATTAAAATATCACTTAAACAATAAAAATAGGACTTGTGAAATAAGCAAATAGATTTATGTTTTTTTATTTTTATAATCGTAGTCATGTGTTACGAGCAAGATAATTCAGGTGAATAGAAATCTAATTCTTTCATCTAAGTAATCGAAATGTAGTTTAGACCCAAATCAAACTGGTGCCATAGAAACACAAGCCATGTGGTTCTACCAAATCACAACCACGCACACACACACACACACCAATGATACACCATATGCTTTGCACATATGTGTTACAAATAGACCAGAAATTGAACATGACCTATTTATATCCCTGCATGTAAACTCGCATCAGTTATGGACTGGAAAGAGACTCAAACTGGGATCAGATCCTCATCGCAAGCTATGTGCCCCCGTTTTAAACAACATAAAGCCTCCCTGAAACTTGAATATTAGTTTTCTTTAATCACGAAAAGCACTTGAACCTCATCGTCTTTCCAAGTCGACGTCAGCATCCTCTGTGTTTGGCTCCTCTTTTCATCCAGGTATTTGTGTTCTTCCAGTTTCCCGAAACCTTTTTACTGTATTTTCACTTGGTCATTTCCCTGACATTTTAAGGGGGTTGGCAGGAAAGTTCAAGAAACTGCCTTGATCAATTAACTCGCACATTCGCATTGTCACAAACAGCACCTCCGGATAATCACAGTAAAATTTTAAAACTTTCAGTGTCTGAAAGCAGCTATAGGGAAAAATTGAACTGCCTTTAATCTGAAATGGTCATATTATATTAAAACAGCTGCATAGTAACTTGTGCTCAGGATAAAGCATGTTACAGCCGTTGAGATGCAGTTGCCTCCTGAATGCTCAGCACTCATCTAGCTCATTGTCTCCTGCAGCTCTGTAGCTGTCAGAGAGGGATGACGAGCCTCAGGTGTGCAGACAGATGGATTAGTCCAAATTCAGATGTTTTGCTTTCTCCCCTGAAGGACTCCGATGTCCCAGACTTTATATCTGCGGCGGAAAGCTCGCCTTCATCCGAGATGCGCAGCAATAAAACCAGTGCTACACCGGCCGCCCTCCGGTGACACTAACAATAACTTGTCTCTGTCCACCGTTCATGATGAATCACATCGTCTCGTCTCCTCCCAAAATACACCCTCAATCAGGGAGGCAGCTAACCTTTTCCTCCTTTGTGAGGGAAGGGAACATTTTAAAATTTTGAAAGGTCAAGCGGTGCCCACAACGGTCACATCCGGTGATGTCAGCAGGGGTTTCTATGGCAGCCGGTGGGGCTGGAGAGGGAGTTTTACTCTAGTGCAGGGTTGGATTATTAGCACAGGTGGGGGGGAGGGGCGTGTGTCTGTCTGGCCAAACGCATCCCAAATGATCTCTTAGCACAGCATTTGTGAAATATGACCCAGGAAACGCTGTTTGTTTTTATGGGCATCTTGCACCAAGTCAGGCTTACCTCTCTTTCGTTACTCCTTGAATGTCTTTCTTTCTTCTTTTGTTTCTATCACTGATTGTGTTTGCAGCTTCTTGTATAAGAACTAGGTTTTTCCAGCCTTTCTTCTAGCAGAATAATCTATTAAAACCAAGGCTCATGAGGGCCGATTTAATTTGAGTGATGCCTCGGTTGATTTAGCGCGTGGATCACCGGAGCAGGCTTCGCTTCAGCTCAGGTGTGCAACTCAACACTCCCTCCTCAGCTCCAGTATTTCACTGGAGAGTGACTCACTGCAACAGCGACAAAGCAAAAGCAGAGAATTATGTTTAACAGCAGCAAGAGAGCCAGTCAGCATTTGCAACGTCAGCCCAGCCCACCCAGGCAACGGAGCCTCAGTGCTGATCTCAGATTTGTTGAATCAACCGAGCCGCCTGGATCTAAGGGGCCAGACAGAGCGTGGCTGTGATTTAAAGAGTTGTGCTGGTGGCTGCTTCACTTGAAGGAGCCCGGTTATGGCTTAAGTCATACAATGCTGGTCTGGAGTCTGCCTGCGAAGATACTTACACTCAGTTTATGAGTGTGAATCATGGATTGGATGCAGTGGAGTCTTATACCACCAGCGGCAGGAAGCGCCTGGCCCGTTTTGCCTCAGGACTTAAATGAAACGCTGGCTCTCACCAGGGCTCTGGGTTACAGTCTGTTAGCCTGTGAGACGTGCATGCTCAACTGCTGCTTCGATTCGGTGAGTATGCCCAGCAGGTGGCCAGGGTGAATGGGCCTGGTCCCCGTCAGATTGTACCGGTATCTTAGTTCCTGTCAGATTTTGTTGGACTGAGGAAGCAGTAATATAATTGATCGTGTGATTGTCAGTCAAAGGATTTCTCAAGTCGTGAATAAGGTAATGTTAGTCTTCCTGTTCAGTCTGGATTCAATGCATGTTGCTCAGTCACTTGGAACAGTGCTCAGTTGTGTTCGGTAACCTTATTTATTTTATATTTGACAATTTGTTCAAGAGAAGGGAAAATATGTTATTTTAAACTTTCAGTTTTGTTTTCCCCGTGATTGACTTGTCACCTGGTGTCTTGCATCATCTGCCCACATCAAGGGGAGGGGGAGCATGGATTTCCTGTATAGATTTATTTCATACTCAGTGGTTATGTTACATCAGTTCTAATATTGTTTTGTCTTTACTGCAAATGGAATCATATTTTATGTATCTTAATATTTGTATGAATATGTTGAGTATTTTTGATGTGAACTAATAATAACCAGTCTTTATTGCAGGGACACTACAGCTGTATCAAAAAACTCAATATATTCAAATTAGCAGTTCACATCTCTTTTAAATTCATTTAATCATAATAAATATATATTTATATTGAATGAAGACAGTGTGTAAATCATTAATAAGGGAACAAAAAGCAAACAAGGGAAGGTGTGTTTGTCTGATTCACCAAGTGAAAATACTGCTTGACTCTCTGGACGGTAAAAACAAGCAGCAAGTAGAACAGCTATAGAATGAAGGATTGGAGCAAAACACCAAGTTATATATGCAATATTTTTTTATGACGAGTGTAAAAAGGTATGGTCCAATGAGTTGAAGAGTATTTATCTTCTTTTCACTGTAACCTCCTTTTCAAGAACAGGTACACATTGGCTTGAATTGACATCTGACCTACTTCTCTGGTCTCTTCACAGGAATCCGCCAAGGTTTCAGACCTCAACCCCAATGCGAAAGCATGGGCCAACCACATGTTTAGCCTGGACCCAAGCGGGAGTGCTGACACCACAACTGCTGCCCTGCAGCCATGGAAGGAAGGCTGCGATAGTTTGGCTGACCCCGGCCCAGAAGGTCAGCCAATAATTCAGGAAACAAAATGTAATGACCCTGCCTATAACAATAGTAAATGAAATGAAATGATTATCAAAGTCAAACATTTTAAGTTTGTATTAATTTCAATTTTATTTATATAGTACCAGCAACGTGTATTATCTCTAGGCACTTTACATAGTAAGTTCTAGACGGTACAATATTATAGAGAACCCCAACAGTGTTTTGTTAACACTGACAATAGTGAGCTGGGCGCACACACACTGACAACATGTCACACAGGGTAGTCTCCATCGTGTCCTATGTTCTAAGAACAATTTACAATGCTCACACATCTATTTGCAATCGCACATGTGAGTAAAGCAGGTTCTTTAGAGTTGTATTGGTTTGAGAGGAAAAGGCGAGGTTGAAGTGTGTTAGCTTAAAAACACTGAAGGGAATCAAAGTGGAAGTTAGAAGAGAACAGTGGAGATAATTAATTTGTCCTTTTGACTCCAACAATGGACAGAAAAGATGAGTCATTGGAAGTTGTGGGGTCAGATGGAGTTGAGCTACTGAAGGAAGTAAAGTCAAAGCAGCCAATCTTCTTCTGCTCATCTGGCAACATATACCCCAAATTATGTATATATATATGTATATGTGATACTCTATGAGCAAAATAACAGCTACGCCCAAACCCTCATTTTAGTTTGCCTTTGTCTATTCTTGTCACTTTCTCGTCATGCCAAGACACCTCTTTAATCATTCATGCTCAATTTAGTATGAGCTATGAATATTCCGTCTGCAGTCGCTGTTCCCTCGGCACAAATGACCATAATCACTCACTCTAATGTGCCCAGCCAAGTATAGCCAGTGCAGAGGCAACCAGGATGTGGCTGCGAAACAGAAATTATTGATTAGTCTGCATTTGACTCTGATTGACGTTCTGGCCTGTTTCGTCTTCTCTGTCTGCGAAGACATTTGTGGAAAATTTATTGCAGAAGTTGGGTGACGTAGCAGAGTCAGTCCATTCATGCAGACGCCTGTTTCCACAGACTCACTATGACTTTGTGTCATCAGGGAACTAAACTCCTGTTCATAGAGTAATATTTGTTCCTTTTTGAGCAAATAAAGATCTTTCGCTGATGAGGGTGTTTCCTTCTCAGCACCAGGACTCATGGATTTAATTCAGGCAATTCACTCAAATTTTTAGCCATTTAATTTCTTTTAAAAATGTTTGCTGTAAAGAGAATTTGTGATGGGCTGTCTCACGTTAATCGTCACTAAGGGAGACGATCTGTTCATGTACTGAAACTTAAAGAGCAACAAGACCTTTATTAGAAACTGCCTTATTTCACAAACACTCTTTTCTTTAATTCAACGTAGAGTGTGTTGTGCTGCACTAATTCTGTCAACTCAACAAACTTGGTCACGTCTTACTATGTCACCACTTACAGATGCTTCACGTTAAAGCCTTCAAGTGACTTACAAATTGTTATTCTTTACTTTTGCAGTAGGATTTAATTGTGAAACATTTGCATAATTATTTATATTTCAGGGATGAAGGCTTAACCGTCCAAAATTCATTTTATGGCAATTATATTTTTCATATAACATATTGAGGATTATAACACTACTTGGATTTTGTTCTCAATTTATCACTGCAGCCAAAGGTCACAAGCGTTTTAATAACCCAACCTTTGTTTGTGCTGAACACGCCCTGCCTAAATTAATCTATTAAAATATATTAATTTGTTTTATTGTTTGTGTCGTAGACTAGAAAAGATGCCGTCTTTGTAGAGAAAGTAGAAAAAGGGGATGAGCTTGTGATGTCAGTTGCTTGAGATAAGCATCAGGCATTAATTATCTAATGTACACGGCTCAAACACGAGGCACTTTAATAATTATTATACCTCCTCTCTTTGATTGTCACAGGCTATGAGGGCAGTGAAGACAAGGCTTACAAGGAGCCGCTACTAACCGGCCCGGATGAGCCTCCACCGGTTCCAGTGATGCTGGCTGAGCCGGCCCCCACGGCCACCGTCACCCTGGAGTGCGCCGAGCCAGCCTATACGGAATACCCGGAGCCCGGACAGCCTGGGCACACAGGTGGGCTGGTTAGTGACTGGTTGCTTGTAGGAGCAGGCTATGGGCGGGTCACAGATCGGGGGGGGATGTTGTACAATGTGTTTATTAAAATGTCTGTTACAGTTTAGTCTCTGCAGCGACCAGTAGATATATTGTTTGGGCTCTTAAGATGTAACATAAACTCTTTTTTCTCTTGTTCAGCTTCTTCACGTCAGTAAATGTTTCGTTTCTCACCACCTCTCCTCTTTTCCGCCCACATCCTGCTTTTATTGTCATTTTGTTTTACTCAACCGTACATCTCGTTGGTCTTTAACATGTTCTGCTCCCAGGCTCAGAGATTACCCGTACTGCTCTTTATTTTACGAAGATATCTCCTGTATGTGTGTCAGCAGGCAGTGATCCCCAGCCTGAGAATCCCCAGGAGGGCTTGAGGGAGCACCTGAAGAAGACCCTGGAGTTCTGTCTTTCCCGGTGAGGTTACCGTAGTAGTTTCACTTTATCATTTTATTCCATTTTTGGCAACCAGAACTCAAGTCATGTTGTCATCCGTCATGGTTAGTGGTGCTGTGCTTTGGATGGAATCATATTTTTTCATTGACCAACCTTTCAGCCTCATATTTCTGTGGTGTCGCGGCAGCTGTTTCACACTTGTTAATGGAGGAAAGCACTTAAATTGAGCCACAGCAAGAAAAATGTCTGCTCCTTAGTGATCATTAAAGGAAGACAAGACCAGAAAGGCTCCTGAGGATGACTATGTGGAGAAACCCCTCTGCGTCCTGAAATATTATTGATCCTGGTTTGAACAGCATGAAGCTTTCGTTTCTGTCTTAAAGCCTTAAAGTTGACTTGCCGAAACCTGCAGTAATTATTACGATAAATAAATTACTTACTAATTAAGAGAGTTATATGTATTGTCAGCATCGTTTCATGTTTCTCTCTGTGGGCGTCAGGCGTGGTTGCCGGTTTTTGGAGGAATCACAGCCTCACAAAGGACTTGTTCCTTTCTCCTGTTTATCAGCTTGGAAAAGTCACAGAGTAAACTTTACAGTCTGGTTTAAGAAAAGTAGCTTCACCAAACCTTCAGTCGGGGCACCAAAAGAGATGATCAAATATCTGGAGACAGTGACATGAGCTCTGTGGCTGTTCATAAAACCACTGGGCAGTTTACACAAGTAAAGCAGCTGATTGTGCAACAGCTGTGAACAAGAGATGGTTCACGAGTTGCACTAGTGGGCAGAAGGGCACCGCTTCACATTCTCAAATCTGTCCTCTTCACGTATCATAAGACAAAGCAGCTCAATGTTTATTTTTATTTATTTAGTGAGGTTTGATGTGACGTCTCTCGGGTGAGGAGAGGTGTGACTCAAACAAACTCAACCGTTTAAATACAAGTAAATGTTCAACACCACATGGTAACAACGGGACATTTCACTGCGCCCTGAAAGTGTCACTAACCTTTGCTGCCGCTCTCCTTCGTCTCCCAGGGAGAACCTGGCCAGTGACATGTACCTCATCTCCCAGATGGACAGCGACCAGTACGTGCCAATCGTGACGGTGGCCAACCTGGACCATGTCAAGAAGCTCAGCACAGATGTCGAGCTGATCGTCGACATTTTACGATGTGAGTTAAACGTTGATTAAGAGCCAATCAAAACGGACTCAGTGATGTCGTGTGTTTTCTTTGTTTGTTGCCAACATTCATCAGTGTGCGTGATTTCATTAGTGCAGCAGGACTTTGAAGGTGGCTGCTTTAACTGCTGAAGAGACAAATTGGCCGAAAAAAATTTCAGCATTGTGACTGAGGTTGATTTCCCAGGAGAGGTGGTTGAAGTGCATCCAGCAGAGCCTCGACTGCTCTTCGATAATTATATACATTCCTAATTTACCACCTAAAGGAATCCTCTCTGCCTGGAAGCTACACTTTTAGTTCATGGCTCTTTGCTCTAAAGATTTTGTAAATTAATTTTAAGGGGGCCCTCACTCCTTCCTTGTTTGTTTTGGACTGTCTGACTCTTCAGTTTAGTCTGGACCAGTATCAGGTGTGAAAGGTTCCTTAGACAAAGAGTCGGTCTCTGTTCAGTTTGTTTGCAGGGTGAAAACAACTTTTGATGAAATGCTGCAAACAAATGCATTGGTGCTGGTGTTGTGCCTCATGTGTTAGTAATTCATATTTACACTCAGCAGTTTTTCAGTGTGATAGACTGCATAATGTGAAACATCCGGTAAATTTGATTATTTTAAATCACAATCTGCGAAATGCTTCTCTCAGTTTTTTACCATCTAAAACTCATTCATCTGTTTTCCTCCAGCTCTGCCATTGGTCCAGGTGGATGAGAAGGGGGAGAAGGTGCGGCCCAATCAGAACCGCTGCATCGTGATCCTCAGGGAGGTTCCAGAGATCACGCCCATCGAGGTCAGTGAACGTGCTTCATTCTCACCGGGGCAACAAGCTAATCATTCACCCGTGTTGTTCTCCCGGCAGCGTGAGTCAGCAAAGACCTGGAGTGTGATCGGGTTTGGATCTGATCACCCCCTGAATACAGGCAAAACTCTCACGTGCATTGAAGGCACAAACATATCTAATATAAACTTCTAATATGTGTGACTAATAGTTTCACGTCATGGTCACATTCGAATTTCTTTGTTGGCCTTCTATTCAAAGTCTTGGTAGTTCTGTGCTTTAAAGAGAAATACTGAATTGAAGATGTAGTTGATTCTGTGACCTCCGTTGACCTGCTGTTTTGTGCTGCAGGAGGTCGAGGCTCTTTTTAAAGGGGACAACTTACCCAAGTTCATCAACTGTGAATTTGCCTACAACGACAACTGGTTCATCACCTTTGAATCAGAAGCAGACGCACAGCAGGTAACAAGTGAATCATGTACATTTAATGTTCTCACTCTGAGCCCCACCCTTGATTTAAAATGTTTTGTTGTGTATCCTTTTTCTTGTACCTTATTTTGGTTCTTACAAAAGAGTCATCTCGTTCTCTGATGTTCCTGATTACATAAAAAACCTAATTGTTACCTGATGTTGTGTCGTCCACTTTACTTTTGGATAAAGGCATATCAGTATCTGCGGGAGGAGGTGAAGACCTTCCAAGGGAAGCCGATTAAGGTAGGCTGCCTGGTCAAACACACACAGACTGAGTACCACCTGACGCATGTACAAAGACCAGCAACACAACACAGCTGCGTTCAGACATGCACTGAACTCTGGGCCTCAGTATGTAACCGCTGTTATTCATTTCATGCCCTGTGGCGCAGGCGAGGATCAAGGCGAAGGCAATCGCTATCAACACTTTCATGCCAAAGAACGGTTACCGGCCGGTGGAGGTGAACCCGTATGCCCAGCAGCGCTACACGTCCTACTACATCCCGCCGGTCTACAGCCCCCAGCAGCAGTTCCCTTTATACAGCCTCATCACGCCACAGGCCTGGTCGACCACACACAGCTTCATCGACCCCACGCTGGTGAGTTCCAAACATGTAGGCGTCTGCTGTCGAGTGGCACATTCAAAACAGTTTATTCTTAAATTAAAACACCTACTATTTAAGCTATGCCCTGTTCCAAAATTTCAATATGACACTCATATAAGGCATTGGGTGTTATGATTCCTAATAATGCTGCTTATTAATCTGTTTTCTCTTTACCAGGTCGCCCCATTTCACAACAACCAGTTCATCAACGGATTTACCACATCACACAGTTTCAAACCAGCGACGTCCCCCCTCACTGTCAGACACTACTCGCTCAGGAACAGGTTTGTTTCTCTGTCTTCTCAGATAAAGATTCAGAATTCATGTTGTTTCCTCAAAGCAGCTTCTTGCTGGTTTGTGCTGCGTCATTTTTCTCATCTTCCCTTGAACGTGTTTGTTTCCCTGCAGGAATCACAGTAAACCTCACTTGAGGCCGACCATCCCGACAGCGGACCGCAGCACAGGGCTTCTGGACAGCCCGGCCCTCTTTCCCAGCTTCCCCAGCGAGAGGCTCAACGGTGTGCGCAGCAGCCCGCCGACACGACTCCCCGCCAGCCAGCCCAGAACGAGGTTACCCTCCACCGCAGCCTTCCCCCGCAGGGACACCGTCGGCACAGGGCGAGTAACTGAGCCCACATCCACAGACTACTCCCTGGGCATCGGTCGAGGAAGGTACGTCATTTTTTTTTCAATGGATAAGAACCACTAGGTACCAGTTAAAGAGTGCTATAGCACAATGATAGTACTATGCTGGCCTGATTATATGGGTCTGAGAAGTGTTTAAAATGTTCCTTTTAATGATCCTTTATAGATCTTTCTATAGTAAAATCCACAATAGTTAGAGCATTTAATCTTTTTGCAGCAGAAAGCAAAGGTCTCATCACGTTGTACATGTTTCATTACGTGAGATGTAATTGTTCTGGTAATGTGTGAGAGTGGTGAGGAGAAAAATGTTTATATCTCTGAAACAAACAATTATGTTCATGGTTCATATGACTTAAGCTTTCATAAACTCCAGAGTAGTGTGGACAGTGGTGAGACAAGTGGTGAATGTGGTGTGAGTCAGGATTTACTTTGAGCGAAGTAAAGTCATCCACTGAGTGGATGTCTGTAAATGGAGATGTTCTCTTTCTTAAAGGAAAAATGTTTCTGCTTCTAGGAAAAAGAGGGATGAAAAGTTTACAGTAAGTATAATTTTTTGTGTCTTTGTCTTTATATTGCAGCTGATTATTATTTATTCTCTTAAATCTATTTGTCCTTGGTGGTGACAATGACAGCAGGGTTAAAGTTATCCTGTAATGTCATCATTCACAGTAGTTTATTCCCAGTTAACCCTGTGAGTTCAAAGCTGTTCCCACTTTCATCACTGCTGCTCGTAGTTCGGCATTGTTTGTGTCGCACAGTTGTTTGTGTCTTTTTGACTCCGTGTTTGCTGCCGTCATGCAGAGAGTGACGCCCCAGTCGCCGCCGCCTCCTCCCAAACCCCCGTCTCCCAGCTTCGAGCTGGGCCTCTCCAGCTTCCCCCCCCTGCCCGGAGCAGCCGGCCAGCTCAAGACAGACGACGTGTTCGACAACCGACTGGCCAGCAGCGTGGTCGTCGGAACAGCCAGGGAACGGGTACGGACTGGTTTTAACCTCGGGCTCTGAGCGATGGGTCTGGTGTTAGCTTCTCTTTGACATTACAGTGTGTTATCAACAGACACGTTTACATGGACACCACAACTTGCTTTGTAATCACTTTTTTAATCTCTTTTATGTGTGTCTTTGCAGAATGTAAGTGCTGAGTCGGCTCCTGGAGCAGCTCTCTCCCCAGCGGGCAACAAAGAGCCACTTCGGTCCCCCACCTCCCCGATGCCTACGAACTTCCAGCCCTCGCCGACCCCCCCGACCCCAGCCTCGGCCCCGGCCACGACCCCCGCTGCTGGCCCCCCCCCACAGTCCTGCTCCCTCCCTCCCAGCAGCGTGAGTGTCCAAGAACCTTGTTAGGTGGCACCGGCGTCTTTAAGAAGCCATTTTTTTTTGAAAGTGTGTTTGTGCTGCTGCTGAAGTCATAACTCATAGTTACACAACCTAGATCACTAAGGTTTAGCAAGTTAATTGTAAGTTTTGTGTGTGCGTGTGCGTGGCACCGCTCAGCACTGACTTCTCAAGGCCGGCAGCTTATATTTTTCAGCTTTAGCTAAAAGGTGAAGTTACACTTTGATTGTCAAACGTCAAGTCTTTTGACAATAGTTTTTTCTTCAGTAAAATACTAATTATTTCCTGGTTCCGATTTGGACAACCTGGCGACTGTACCATGACTACTGCTGGGATATCCAAGCTCGTCTGTGGCTTGTGTTGTCTAACATCTCTATTATCTAGATTGTTGGTGCGATTTCAATGACCATGCTTCCTGTTTATCGTTTTAGGGAGGTGAAGATGATGGAGGTGAAGCCAAAGGAGGTGCAGTCGTCCGTGGAGCGAGTTCCTGTCACTCTGTCCACTGCAAGCAAATCAGTGCAAGTCAACGGGGCTGCCACAGTCAGTATTGATTTCTCCTTTTCACATCAGTCTCCTCTCCAGACCCTGTTTTTAATGCTTATCCCTCCTCAGACGTCTCAATCACAGACAAATCAATCCTAGCGTGAATAAAAGTGAGAAAATTAATCGTTCCTTAATCTGAAACCAAAACACGGTAAAGTCTGTGATGATAGAAAAGACGGCTGTTGTTTTTCTGCATCACGGTGGAAACGTAAATAACAACACAAACTTACATTAACGGGTCTGAAGAAGGAAATTGATTGATTATAAAAGTGATGAAGTCAGTGGACGAGCAGAATGTTTACAGACTGTGTCGTTGCTGTTCCCTGCCAGGAGCTGAGGAAGCCCTCCTACGCTGAGATCTGCCAGCGGGTGAAGGACGCCCCGACATTACAGCAACCACCGACCCCCAAGGAAGCCAAACCAGCCTGCGCTGTCCCCGCAGGCGAGGAGAGGAAGTGCCCGGACGCCTCGGCCAATGCAGGCGACAACAAGTTCAGAGAGACACACCCCCCCTCCTCCAAAACCGGCTCTGCGGCCATCACCCCGGGCAGACCCCCGAGGGAGGGCAGAAGGCCGGCCGGGCGGTGGGCCTCCCCGCCCCCACACCCAGGGAAAACCCCAAGCAAAGATTCCCACCACACCCCGCCCAAGTCTCCGCAGTAGGAAGACTCCCTGCAGTCCGCCGACCCCCTCTCCACTATGCTCCACTGATGCGTTTAGGAAATATAAGTCAGGGCTACTCAATACTTATATCCCAGAATCACCAGTCACAAACAAGCGTAGAGGACGCCTTCTTTTCTTGATCAGGGCTTGCAGACGAAAAGCACTTTACTGTGCATGTAGAGCACCGTTTCATTCTTTTTATTCTATTTATTTGCTTCTTTTATTTCACTTTTATTTCTCCTTCTCTCTGTTTGCATTGCGTAGTCGTGTCAGTCTGCGAGTTGGCACAGACGACACTGAAGCGTATTCATTCTGTCCAGACGGCCTTGTGGAATTAAAGTAGTCTCGTGTGTGAAGCAGCAGGGCATTGTGGGAAACGTGCGCACAACAGACTCCACCTTGTTTGGCTCTCAAAGCGACGGGGCTTGTTTGCATTTTGAGTGGCACTGTTGTGCAACGTTATGTAGCTTAATTATGGGTCCTTATTAGCAGACGTGTTTTTTAATACATAATCACATTCGTATGCAACTTAACATCTAATTCTCATCACAACAAGACTCTGGATTCCTCGGTTTACATCACCTCTGGGTTGTTTTTCTTCCAGATTAATTTACACCAGAGGACTTTTGTTTCTCACACCGTTGAGTTGTGTTTGCAGACGGTCGGGTCAGTTACTGCTGTTAATCGTCGACTCAGCGGTTTCTTCCACTGATTGTTTTGTGTGTACAGAATCGCCTCCCTCTGCGGTCTGCTTGTCTTTGCTCTTTGCTCTCACTGCTGACCGGCTCATTCTGTCTCAGAGCTTGTTGATGCGTTACCAGTGTCGGTTTTAGCGTCAGGCAGGAAGAGCGTTTTGGAGACCACTAACAAACATCTCGCTAAAGACAAATTAGGAATCGAGGGCCAAAATTGATTATGGTGGTTTTACCCGGTGTTCTTAGAGTGTGTGAAGAAATTTAACAAGTCGGGGGCAGCTCAGTTTTCTCGGCATTGCCCTTTTTGAGAAAAGGTTTCACATCCTATCGAAACCTGTGGAATCTAACTATCAGCAGGCACATGTGAAAGACGCAGGTTTAGAGAAGACAAACCTTGGTTTCAGTTCTGGTCTGAAGCAGTTTTGGAATTTACCACTCGCCATCACCGGACACTTGTGGGTAAGGAGCGTAGGGTTCTTGGTACAGAGTGGGGACAGTGGCATGTTTCTCCGTCTTATGGTGCTAGATGTCGACTCTGGAATCTGTTAGTACAACTCATCTCATACTATATATAGAAATACTTGATTTGCATCTGCAGAAATTAATTTGCACTGTTTTGTGTTTTCTCAAGAAAATGTGAAAGTAAAAAAAGAAAAAGGGAATTGATCCTGAACGTCGAGGAATACATCGAGATGCAAATTCAGTTTTCCAGGAGCATGTGATCTGATGGACCCTGTAACTCGATCTCTGAAGACACAGCGGCTGAAGCCTTCTGGTGTTTCTCACTCTGCCTTGTGGATTCCTGAACACACTGTGGTGCAGGACGCTTCTGCAGCATCGGTTTTGTCCAGCTGGTTTTTTATTTCCGACGGCTCGTCACTGAAGTTATTACAGATTTTTTTTTATGACTCCCTGAAGGATGCGTTGCTAGTGGAGGCTCGAGTTGGTTTGGTTTTTTGTCCTCTGGTTTGATGTCAGTGTGGATTTTCATTGCAAGGATGGTTTTGGTGAAAACTGAAAGTGAGACGAGAGGATTTTTAGGAAAAAGTTATATGAAGAGTGGGGTCTTTTTCTGGTGGGGGGGGGGCTTAGTTTGACATGTTGGAGAGTGAAGTATTGAGTCGGGGCTCATGTTTAGAAATGTAATGATTTGGCCGAGAGGAGTCAGGCGGGTTTACAGCAGGACTGTGCTGAGGGACATCTGACACTGTCCTGTAAGGTCGTCTCTGGAGTGATGATGTGCAGCTTCTCCTTCTCCTCAGTGTTGAGTCTTAACCACTCGGGGTGTTTTCTTTCTGTTCCCGTGTGTCTGAAGACACGTTCTCATCAGTTTCTTCTAGTTTGAGTTTTTCACATGTTGATTTTTCCCGAGTTTAAAACTGTTTCTTGTAAACAAATAAGAAAAAAGCAGGATTGGGAAAGTTTTACCGAAGTACACAGTCTCTTCTTGCTACTTGAGTCCTGTCTTCTCGGATAAATTGCAGCCGGCAGGAGTAAAACTTAAAGCACAGAGTAAAGGAAAACAACCTTTGACATCCTTTCACTCACCAGGAGCCTGTTGTTCAGGATGGAGATGTAAACACCGTCAACCAGGGTCGGGATTGTGACTTGTGAACTGGTGGAAATGTTTGATTCTGAGTAAAGTAGCAAGAACACAGATTCAGGGAAGTGGTTGATTCGGTCGAATTTGGTAACGTCCATTTCCTGTAGCAGCCACTTTGGCAAATCCCGGATGTTTTACTGTCGTCTAATAATGTCATCAGTGGGTAAAAGAGAAAATAATAATGAAAAAAAGCCAACACATAGAACGAAATAAAAACATTTGCTTTCTGGGACGTATCAAGCTCGAACAGAGAATCCCTCCCTGCTCCTCGGTCGTGTGCTCGGGTTTATCTTTCAAAGTTCTCACTTCAGATGCAAAATCCTTAAAAAACTAGAAAGGAAATAATAAAAAACAAAAATAATAATAACCACTGTACTTTACACGGTATCTTTAACGGCGGAAACGCAAACCTACGCGACGTGGGACCTCGCATGTCTCGCCAAAGTCTTCCTGCAAAAATAATCATTCTGGGAAATCCCACTAAGAGAAACCCGTGTGCAGAAGGGAAAGCTTCATGGAAGAGCCGAGCTCCCCCTCAGAGCTGCTTTGGATTTGGACGCTAAATCTCAAGTTTGCTATAATGATTTTTGTTTGTCTGTTTTTGAAGGACTGAGATGCACTTGGATGGGTCAATTATTATTTTTCCCTTTCTTTTTCTCATTGGTGGAAATGGTAAAAGACATGAACATTCACCATATCCACTTATTTGTAAACCAGTGCTGTTTATTCCATGAGAAATATCATTAAGTTTTTTTTCTTATTTTGTTTTTTTGTAGGGAGAAGAAAGAAAATAGAGACGTGTCGTGGTCTCTATCTTTACACAAAATGTAAAAAAAATAAATCCATCCAGTGTTTGAGAAACTTGAATTTTATTTAAACTTGAAAAATGACTTTGCCTTAACTTTTATACAAGAAAAGCATAGAGTTTATTTCTTTTCACAAAAAAAATCCCCCAAATGTTAAAGTGTGACACGTGGAAAATATTTAGTCGTACTAGACGTCACAAGTCTTACACACAGAGAGAGAGAGAGGGAGCGAGCGAGAGAGAGAGAGAGAGAGAGAGGACAACTCTAACAGCAGCTTCTCTCCACTTCGCTTCTTTTTGTTTGTTTTTGTAAAATGTACGAATAAGAATCGTTTTGATTTTCCTTCTTGTTTAATCGTTTCAGGTTGTTTTCTTTTTTTGGGGGGAAAAATATAAAACCTTGTAAATGCAAAACTAGTCAATACTGTATTAAATATGTGCACTTTGAAGTGTGTGCTTTGCTTGTACAGTTGTAAATACTCAGAAAAATATAAGAGGTACCTTAAAAATGATTATAAAAATATATTGATCCTGTTGAACTATTAATGTCGCTATCGAGCTGGATGTAGGATATAAAAAAAAACCTTAATGTTGTGCTTTTGAAAATATTTTTCTTTAACTTTTTTTTATTTTTGATTTGGGTGTGCTCTGCAGCGTGGGCAGGTTGTCTGATTGTAAAAATGTTTTTTCTTGTCAGTTGTCTCATTCCATATTGTCCCACGTGTGGTGGATCACACCTGGGATGTACAGGTGTGACTCCTCCCCCTTCCTCGCTGTGCACCAATAACTTTATATGAAGATGGACGACGCGTCTCCACTTCCTCCTTCCACCAAGAAACGAAGCCAAAATATCTTGAACGCGAACGCCACCATCTTGTCACTGTGGGTTCAGTCTGTGCAGCAGCGAACTCTGGGCGGAGCTTCGGTGTCGAGGGCGCTGGACCAATCGTGAGTCAGTGTCAGCTGTCAGTCATGACGTGTCACCTTGTTTTTATATCATCAAATAGAAAACTAAAACCGGCCTGATCAGAAACTATCGAACAAACAAACAGTGAGAAATGAAGACCGAAAAATATCAGAAATCATCTTTGAGAAAAATGTGTTGAAGGTGTACTTGTTATTAGTTGTGTACATGTCCCATCCACTAACATGGAGGAGGCGGGGCTAAGCTTTGGCTTCACCCTTGGGGAGCGTTCTTATCGGCCATCTTTGTTTACTGTCGGAACGAGCGTGTGAGGAAACCAGATGAATGAACCTTTCAAAGCTTCGTGTCCAACAACGTCCTCTTCAGAGCTTCTCTCCTCTCTGTTCATGTCGGGGGTGGTTTTGTGTTGTATAGTTACACTTTGTTTTCATGGCAATTATGCAAGAGCGAGCACTACAGTCAGATGTGTAGTGGTCACTGTGCGCAGCAGCATCACACCGGGAGTTCAGTTCTACTTTTAACTGACAAAAGTAAAGTGAAAAACCTGCAGTTCTTTTGAAAATGGAGGTTTTTCAGCTGAATTGTAATAATTGCCGACCGTGACACTAATACTAAACATGACAGTGACGACATATTCAAGCGTATACGACTCGACATGGTTTAATCAAGCAGCTCGCTACCGTCAGAACGTATTTACTGTCAGGAGCAGAGGAGGCTGAAGCTCGGTGATGAATCTCCTCGTCCACCAGCTGTGGCTTTGATATCTGCTGCTTTTCTGTCCATGTTACCAGATGATCACCTGCTGGAGCCAGGAGGCCGCTAGCTTAGCTTAGCATGATGAGCTCGCCCAAAAACAAAACATCTCTAGAAGTAGTGCTCTGTGACAGTTTGTGGTTTTGATTTCTGTGGGATGAGCAGCAGAGTTGAGGCGTCGCCTGCTTTTCAAACATCACATGCTTGTTCAGCTTAGAGGTTTTAAACTCCTGTCCTCATGCTAAGCTAAGCTAGCCCTCCTCCGAACACGGACTTGATTCCGATTGGTCGGGTGTCTCGTGATGATGCGGCGGCTAAATGCTTCAGAAGTGACGTCATCGATGTAAACGTTTTGTGACTCGGCTCTTTTTGTTGTTTCCCGCTGAACGAGATCAACGTTTGTGTTGAATGATTTTTGCGAAGACGAGAACTAAACGTAACTAGAAACAATAACGCGATCATACGTTGGATGCTAACTTTTGGTGATGGACCGTTTGGGTTTGAGGTTCCGTGTCCAGGTTTTCTTCAGTTTTGATCGTTTAGCTGTGGGAGATGTAGTTATTATGAAGTTTTGGTAGAACAGGGAGTTCAGTTGTACGTGAACAGTCGGCAGCATTTTGTTCTTGTGTTTGGGTCAGACGTGTTTTCACTGAGAATATGGACAGAAAACCAAAGCAGCTTTTCAGCTAATAACAGAAAAACTGAAAATCTGAAAGTTAGAACACTTCCTTCGGTGTATCGCTTCCTGTCGGCAGCTGAGAAGAGCGACTGCTGATGGACACGTCCCGGTTTAGTCTCCTGTCTTCAGACGAGCTTTGCTTCAAGTGGGAAACGATTGGTGGCGACAAAACGTTCGGCAGAGCGTCTGGACTGTAAAATCATAAAAACAACTTTTGGAAAAGGGGAATATTGAAAAGTTGAATTGAGTTAAATCCTTGATCTGGTGAAAGAATCTGAAACGTGCTCCGTGCTCATGTCGTTCACTTTCTTCCTTCTGGTCGATCGGTTTCACATTTCTCGTTCCTGTTAGTCAGTTTTTTCACTTTCTGAGAAAATAAATGTACAAATAATTTACTTTAGATTTGTTAGTTTTATTGGAGCTGGGGACAGGAGCCTTTTTTTTTGTTGTGTCTTCTGGCACATACAGAACAGTGACATGAATGATGCGTCTGTTTCAACCATTTGATCACATGTGGACATTTTGATGTGGCAAAGAAAAACCAATAACTGTGCCATTATACAACTGTTGTTTTTGTCTGGACTGGGCGGTTTGACCTGTACATAGCTGAATGCTTTCCATCTCGGGCTTTTCCCCCTTTTTGTCCTTATTATGAAATTTGATTTTCAGGTTTCTGAAGTCCCATCAAAGACTTCTCACAATGTGACACCTCTGACTGTAGGAGCGCTCGACGCCCCCGCCGAGGTCGCGTGAACCTTGGAACTTTCTGGACGTACGCGCAGACGTCGGTTGCAAACGGAGCATCCCTGAACTGTGAATGTGTGCATGTGTGGAACCAGGTGACTCTTCTCTGGAGCGCGGCACCTCGGACCTGGACGGCACCGCTTTGAAAGGGATCTCTCCAGGGACGCCCGTCCTGTCCCGCCGCTGGGCTGTGGCGTTTCTAGATGAGCTTCTGATTCTCGTGGACTTCCTCCCGGAGCGTCACACGTCCTCTATTAACCTGTCAGCCGCTTCCTGTTCACCCGTTTTGACAGTGCCATTGTTCGTCTTGTTTTCTCCACGAGGATCGCGTCTTGTCGTTAAAATGGGCTCCTTTGTGGTTGTTGTACTTTTTTTTTGAAGTTCTATTAACGAATGCACACGAATTGACTGGAACTCTTTATCAACTCACTGTGGTTTAAGTCATTAACACTCTTACCCTGCTTCGCTAACAGCTGTGGACAATCGACGACTCCACCGTGTTGGGGTTTGGACAAATAACTTTGCCTAACGACACCTTTAACACACGTGGACTGGAGGTTCCGTTGAAGAGGGCTCTTTGGTTCTCTTGTTTTGATTTGTTTTTTACTTTTGTTTTTTGGGATCTTTTCTTCCATCGAGACTGGAATCAAGCGTACGTGTCAGCTATAGATAATTTAAGTTACTCTTGTGTCATGATGTAAAACTGTCTAATTTGGAGAAAAAAAATGTAGCTTACTGAAAAATAAAGATTTAGGCACTGTTGAGGATTCACTGTCTTTTGTTTATCACACACAGAAACTACAATACAACTTTTTCTTTTTCCTCCCATCACTTTTCTTATGTTAAACTGAATTCAGTTTCTTAAGACTTAAAATGAGGATTAATAAATCTTTACCTCAAACATAATTAAGAAAAATAAGTTTATTTACCCAATCTGTGAATAATAACTTTTATATAGTAATATGTCACAGTGATCGTGGGATTTTATACGGTAGTGAATTATTTTCTGATCAATTTAGATAATTTCCCTGGTTTCTTGATAAATGTTTTTTTCCAGACAATATTAGTTGTTGACCTTTGACCTTTGACAGATCAGCCCTAAACGTTTAATGTGTAGAAGTGAAACATGTGGACACACACACACACACACACACACACACACAGTTGAATATCTCCCCTTCAAACAGGAAACATCATTTTCACTAAACTGACTAATTGTAAAATATAATTATTAAAAAACATGTGGAGCCTCAAGTGTCATAACCGTGAGGAGCCACCAGATGGCAGTGTGTTCACAAAGGAGAGAACTGATGGAGGGAGAGTGACAGAGGGATGGATAGAGATGGAGAGAAAGAGGTAGAGATAGATGGATGGAGAGATCTGGCGCCCCCTTGTGGTCATTTCATAATTGAAACATCAACAGCAGATTTTGAATCAAATCCCAGAAACAAGTTGGATCAATATTTAGTTGATTAATTCATTAACTGATTAATTAATTGATTAATTGATGAAACACGCGTCTCCTCTTGTTTCAGGTGTTTTGAGCTGCAGTGAATTTTACCTTCAGCTGACTGAAGCTACACACAGATAACAGGAACACGTAGGAATTCATCTCCAAAATAAAAGCACAACAGTTGTTTGAAATCACAATATGAACACAGTCAAAGCATGAGAAAATCATTGCTCAGAATCTATCTATATATATATATAACATACAATGTATAACAAGTCTCAGAAGTTAATGTCGTTTTGTTGTAATCTTTGTGATAATATGATTATGTCTTTGTCTCCAGTAACAAACATTTTCCATCTTTAAAAAATATTTCCTCAGATGCAAAACCTAACTTAGAGAGCTGAAATTGTTGATCATCAATAAACTCATGTTATCTGACTGAAGTTTAATTTAATTGTTATAGAGTCAAATTGGACTGAACTACAGTGTTTACATTTAGTTTCCATTGTACATATTTGTATTTTTTTTATCTTATTTTACGTGTTTTTAGTCTTCCTTGTGTTCATATTGAATTTTTATTTACTTTTCTAAGTGTGTATTTCATGTTTTCCTTTGCAAAATAAATTTCTAATAACTTCTCTTGTCTTATTTTATGTTGGTTTATCTCATCTTATCTTTTGTTATCTTTTCTGAGCTTAGTTTATCTTATCTCCGTTTATCTTGTCTCTTTGTTGACATGTTGTGTTAGTTGTGTACTTGGTGAAATAAAGAGACTGACAAACAGAAATGAAACCAGTCCTCTGTCACTCGGGTGAACTCGGGCAACATCCGGAACGCTTTGGTCACAGGAAGGATTTTATTTTGAAGGAGGGGACCGGATGAGAGGCTGCATGTGTCGGGTAACGTGACGCAGGAGGAGGACGAGCAGCTCCGCGCAGACAGCGACACTCTGAGAAGCTCTGGCCGAGTTTGGATGTGTGTTCCTGGGGGTGTTTGAGGAGCAGCCTGGCCTGAGAGACGAGGGCGACGGAGCCGGACAACCGGAGGTTTAAGTCGGTGCCTACCGGCGGAATGGCGGACCGGGAGCCGGTGCCGCTTCCTGCGGAGATGCGGGCCAAACTGGCCGAGCTGGAGCTGGAGTTATCCGAGGGTGAGTACTTGATTTCACCGCTGAGCTCCGGAGGCTCCGCGCGGCTCCGCTGCTGCTGCTCTGCGGGGTTTGAGTCGCTGCTGACCGGCGTCTGAGGGGAGGACGAGCCGGTCGAGAGAGAGAGAGAGAGAGAAGTGTGGAGCTGCCACAAGTTGAACACGCACACGCACACGCACACCACACACACACACACACACACACACACACACACACACACACACACACACACACACACACACACACACACACACACACACACACACACACACACGTTGCCTTAATGAGCAGTTTGGTAAATGATGCTGTGATTTGGATGAGGAGCTGAGTTCTGGTGGATTTGGTGTGTTTTGCAGTTTTTGTGTTTTTGGTGTTTTATTGTTTAGTATTTTTGTGTTTTCTGGGGAGGATTGTTGAGTTGTGGTGCTATGGAGTTGTGGTGCTATACAGTTGTGGAGTTGTTGTGGTGCTGTGGAGTTGTGTGTCGGAAAGACTGCAGTGTCCTTATGATTTTCTTCCATTGTTGTCGTGGAACATCTTTGTACGAACACAACAGTGAAACTGTCTCAGTGGAGGTGAAAACTAAAAACACACAAAGTTAAACTGCAGAACTCGACTACGACACCTGAGAATGAAAAAAGAAAAAAAAAGAAAAAAAAAAAAAAAAAAAGAAAAAAACAAAAAAAAAAAAAAAAAAAAAAAAAAAAAAAAAATAAAAAAAAAAAAACAAAAAAAAAAAAAAAAAAAAAAAAAAAAAAAAAAAAAAAACAAAAAAAAAAAAAAAAAAAAAAAAATAGAAAAAAAAAAAAAAAAAAATAAAAAAAAAAAAAAAGAAAAAGCAAAAAACAAAAAAAAAAAAAAAAAAAAAAAGAAACAAAGAAAAAAAAAGCAAAAAAAAAAAAAAAAAAAAAAACAAAAAAAAAAAAAAAAAAACAAAAGAAAAAAAAAAAAAAAAAAAAAATAAAAAAGAAAAGAAAGAAAGACAAAAAAGAAAAAAAAAGACAAAAAAAAAAAAGAGAAGAAAAAGAAAAAAAAAGAACAAAATAAAAAAAAAAAAAAAAAAGCCGCTCGCCGGGCGCTCCCACCTCCCGCCCCCCCCCCCCCACACCCCCCCCCACCTACCCCCCCCCCCCCCCCACACCACACCACACACCACACACCACACCACACCACACCACACCACCCCACCCCACCACCCCACCCCCCCCACCCCACCCTCGCGCTCTCGCCACCCCACCCTCATCTCCACCCTTCTCCTCACGCAACTCGCGCGTGGCTCCCCACCCCTCACAGCGCTCCCTCTCACGCCCTGCTTCTCCCTCGCTCCTCTCGCACGTTCTCGCCTCCCGCCCGCGCTCCCGACGCTCGCTCTCCCCGCTCGCTCACCACGCGCACCGCCTCACCGCCCATGTCCTCCATCGCGCACTCGCGTCGCTCTCTCTCTCCCATCCCACATCCAAAAATCCAAGAACTCACACCTACCTCTCGTGGTTTGACAGCAAGGCAACAATATATTGTATCAAGCCACACACAAAACTAACAGTTCCAAATAACCCCATCGTCTACAGGAATACCACCGATAACAATCTCCATACATTTTTTTAATCCATCTACAGAGAAAAACACCTACCCCTTGCACCCTTTAACCAACAACATCTCTCGTTCGCAAGGTCTTAAAAAATCTAACCCGACACCTTCTTTCTCTTTTGGTAGAAAGCGCCTACAATAAGTCACTACAGATTATACAAATACACAGGATCCAATTTCGTGCCACCCCAGCTCCAACTCTGCGGTCTCTCAACAGTAATATCCTACAAATGACTTCAACCTTGTTGTATCCACTCCCCAGAAATAACCTTAGATGTCGCCCAATCAACGTCACATCGTTCATCTGTTTATCTTCCATATCATGATACTCCATTCCGAATATTAGAGCATCAGTGCACACGCTTACAGCTGTTCAGGATGCTATCTCGAACTACCTCTCATGCCCTGCTCATTTCCCACGCAGCAAGAAAGCTACACTCACACTAAGCAGCCAAACGCAGCCATCCCAAATGAACCAGCAAGGCCAGAAGGACTGCAATTGTGGGAAACAAGCCGCGAAATCTCTCTGCCAGTTGAGCCTAACTTCAGTCTAGCCATTATTCACATTCAGAATCAGGAGTTTCATCGTGACAGAAAATTGCAGTCTAAACTAGAATCTTTTTTCTTTTACTGTACAATGTTGAATAAACGTGTGCTGAGTGAATTACATATCTTCATCATCATCACTGTGTTGCACTCAAGCTTTGAAACCATTCGGGTAACAACCTCCGTCTACACACACACGTAGAATTGACTCATACCAAGATGGATTGCTAAAATAGGCAAAATGCTGCCTTGACTCCTAGACTATAACACTGTGCTATATATCGAACTGAGGCCTCATTCCAAGCTTTGTCGGAATAAACCACCGAAACATCACCAGCCGAGTGAGGAGGCGCTTTGGGTCTTCCAGTCACCGTCCTCCACATCCCCGTTTACCATTAGATGGAACTAACTAGCTGGACTGCCACACCGGTAAGATGACTGCTGTCTTGTGAAGTTCATTTTTAGCCCCTGCAAGGACTGTGTTCTAATTGTGTCCTGGGAAACCTTTTCCTGTGTCTAAAACGCTCGTCCACGTCTCTCGCACACGAACATTATCAAAATGTCAGCTGACTTTACGCGTTGTGGCTGAGGCCGACCTTGAGTGCAAAGCCACCCCTTCTCCAGTGGCATCACTGGCCTCTCTATCGTGCAGATTCATCGTCCCGGAATGACACTGGGCCGACAGCGCAAGCAGGCTACTATTCCTTCAATCACCAACAGCAACGAGAACTGATCCAAGGTGTACGAATAGCAACATGCAACTGTCACCCACCCCCTCAGAATAAACAACTCACCATACAACCTCTACTGACACACGGCAGAAAAGCTGCACCGGAAGCGGCATTCGTTATTCACACAATACGGTACTACGCAGATACTACAATTTCTCTACCTCACGTCCTGTGGTGCTGCGTTCTTAACCATTCAGCTTTGCGCGGAGAATCAAACGCGAGGCGGGTTTGAGGCGTGATTGAGAGTGTTTTACACGCAGTGCAATCCGATGACAACCATTCACTACAGGTGTGAGTCATATCAATTGGGGGGAAGGCGAAGGAGGAAGTGAGTCCAGCGAGAGGTGAGGAGGAGGAATGCCTGACACGCTGGAAAGTTGCTGGCGAGCGGAACAGAAGAGGATGGAGGATGAAAAAGCGTAGGCGAGGGGAGGTGCCAGACTACTATGCCGCGGGCAATTGCTACTGCAAGGAAACACACCAGACCATGCGGAGATTGCTTGCTGCTTTTACAAGTGTCCCGAATGCTCTCAAAAATTGAGCTGGCATTCATTACAGACAGACGTAGTCCGTCACTGTCACAATACACGTTTCTAATCCCCAGTCTGACCCTGAATTCACCAGCGGCCAACGGCCACACTGCATCCCCCGCTCATTGAGGGGGCTCAATCGATAAAGCGGAGCAATTTTTAGAGTATACAGTGTACATTCGGACCATTACCTCAACTATATGCAACTCCCGTTCCACCACCAGAAATTCCTATAGATACTGACTGCGATGTAACCCACTCACATGTAAAATATACAAGTCCAGTTCCCACCGCCACGCACCATCCCTCTACGAAGCTCGCTAACACATCATTGTCCCCCCTCCCTCTACACCCAGTACGAACCTCAAGGAGGAGGCAGTGTGTAATGTCCAATATTGGTTGATTAAAGACACACACAAACATTAAAGCACTACACTTATTGAATTGAGAACGGCACGACAACGGATCGGAACTCACGGGCCACACTCACTGCTTCTCTTGGCCAGGATAAAGGGGATCACAAGTCATTCCCCTCCACCATCCCCTCCTCAACCAGCCTCCCCAACCCGGCGGCCCCCGCCTTCCTCCATCCCTCACAGCCAAAGGCAAACCTTGCAGGACGGACGTCCTGACGCCGACCACAGACTTATTTACAGACCCCCCACCCCCCCCTCATACGCTCACCGCCCTTTCTCATACTCGCGCCTCTCTAACATTACTCACCGCCCACCACACAGCAGAGAGACGAGCACGATAGAAAGAGATCAGACCGGGTGAGCAGAGCAGAAGATATTACAGTGAGATGAAAAGAGACTCGAGTGCAAAGACACACACAGGCATAGAAAGTAAAGAGGTCAGTCACTTTGTTTGTGTAAAAAACACAAGAGCTGATAGGTCATTAATCTCTCTGACAGGACGCTGATGGGTTAGACGGTAGTCACCACCGATCGGTCCCAGTCTAGCCCAAGCTCTGACTCATGCCCTTGTCCTTACAGTTAACCAAGGTCCCGAGTCTATAAATTTAGTCTTCGGTGTTACTCTCGAGGGGTGAGGGGCCGTGGACGCAGAGATGGACGAGTAAGGGTAGCCTTCACTGAATCATGCCATCACACCTGCCAGAATCTCAACTCAGACGGTGCGCCGAAGTATGCCCTCACTCGCCCTACACCTGTCCATTTATTAGAGTTCTGTGGATGGGCTCGGTCGGCCCGGTCATAGTCAGAGGCGCACCCAAAACAAATCATCCTGAATGGGAAGATCCTCGTGTTTAATACCATCATCTGCAAATGGCTGCTTACAATTCACAACTGCGCACAGCAATGCATCTCACAGCACACAAGGGGTGTACGTAAATGTATACGGCACGGCCGGAATTGAGCACATGAATTTAAACATTTTTAATTGCGACACTTACACATATCTCATATATCAGTGCATGTTATACTTCCAAATAGTGCATTACATCACACCATAGCCCAAGGAAAATGAACAGAAAAAACTTTTTCTGATACCGCAGAGGAGAAAAGCGACAGCAGGCTTACATATTTCTGCAGAATTGGAATTGAAGTTCACATTGAATGAAGGATCAATGTCTACACTGTAGTGACGTACTGTCCCGAACAGAAATCACGCCATATTCATAGTTTTCTCCGGAATAAATATGAGCAAACGTATATGATTACCACATGACAATGAAAATGCACTAATTAACTATACACCGATTCTGCAGCAGATCTTGCGCTTTTTCCTGTGACAAACCACGAACATACGCCCTGTCACACAAAAGCTTACTCACCTACAACATTACTTTCTCAGCACTGACTTATCTAAATCCACTAACTGATGCACACCCCCCGATCAGGGCTCGATCGCCGGCGGTCGCACTCATCACTACTATGTGTGACTCTTCACAAGAGTAGGCGTTAGAGAGTCCTCAGCGCGTCATAACAGACTACAACGTGCGCGAAGTCTCGACAGCAACTACGTGCAGACAGGTGGAGCAGGTAGCTAAGGACACATGTAGCGTCATGGCGTGGTCAGTCCCGCTGCGTGTGATGGGACAGGGTAACCAGAGTACTCAGTGACAGCACACGTGTAACAGCAACATTTCTGGCATCGGGTGGGGCATCCAACAGTTTTCCTATTTGACTCTTAGTCCGGGTTCGGACTACGAACATATGTCCTGAGCCTGAGTTTAGTTGTTCCGGTTGCCTTGTTCTACGCTCCGGCCTTCTCTCTATCTCTGGAATGTGAAATACGGACAATGTGGGAAAGCAGAAGTTGTTGGAGGCCCACATAGCTGTAGCTGGCGACTAACAGCACCAATAAGCAAGTTTAAGATTACTTCACGTCTTGAGTTCATACACACAGTTATATCTTGCGACGTAAGATGTCAGCGCAATAATTGTTACAAGCTTTCTCATGGTACTCATGCTAACACAAGAGGAAAATCTAATTTCGTTCCCAACGCTCCTACGTACAGTGTCTCCTATCTCATCTCTCTCTCTATATAATTGTTCGCACATCGTTGCTAATGGGCATACCTCCATCCTCATGCCATCTACACTGACAACTGCGAACAACATGATCCCTGGATGCATTTACTGAACACTTTGGCACTAGATCACACATTATCGCCTATCCTAGAGGCACTACACAAGCTGCTAAACCTGACTAGACCCCACATGTATCATCATGTCTGTCGCAGGGCGGTAGAGAGGGCACACAGCATCAATTAGCAGAGCGGAAAGACTTTATCTTTCAAGCAACAACTTCCAAAATCACATTAGGAGACGGGCACACCTGACGATTACACATCTTGACATGTCTCTGCAAGATATTAATGGCAACGTGGCACGACTTATCTCGGATCACCGCAATTACACGCACATGCATAATTTCAATTCTAACGCGCTGCGTCACTCTGTTGATAATTCCCTCCCCACACACAATGCTAAGACTGGAGGGTGAGTAGTGGGATGGCGGGAAATCCCTGAGAAGACGCGGGAGAGCACAGAGTTGCAAAACAACGGGGTGGGGTGGGGAGGGGGAAAGCGATTTGAAACCTTCGTTGATGCCCAAGTTATTTAGGATGCAATGAGATGCAACTGCCTTGCATCTTGCGCTGTGCCAACTCTGGCAAAACTTGAGATACGACTGATCATTAGTATGATTGCGTATGCTCGCGTAGTTTTCCCCGCGAAAGAATCGCCAACCTCCCACGGCACAATATACAAGCATCGCGCGTCGGCGGGGGTAAGACAGAGGATGGAGGTACTTATTGCGTTAGGACATCAGATAACAGGGCATCCCCACACACTCATAGCGAGTATCCGTTGCATAACACTGTTTGGCTCACAAAGACAGAAAGAAAATGGAACACAGCTAAACAAAAGGAGATCACTGCATGGAAGATGAACAGCAAATGCCAGAATCTCAAAGACAGGGAAGGTACACGCAAGAAAGTGTGCGTTGACATGTATTATCACACCCATCATCATCATCCGCCGAACTGCTGGTGCGAAGATGCCAGCGCGCAGCACAGGCTTGCGCATAGACATTATTACAAGTTTCCTGCGCGCTGGTTGATCTCCTCCGGGACACCGCCCAACACCCCCCACTCGCTCCTACACCAAATGTATACGCACCCTTGACGGTAAATGCTACATGGGACCAACAAGGAGGTCCTTAAAAAAGAACACTGTCGCTCACTTCACTCTCATACCGGCAAAACACAACCTACTACACACACACACACACACACGCACACCTATTCCCCCCTTCTCTTCTCACACTCCCTCATCTGACACCCTCTCGCAAAGATCAACATAGTATTAGCCAGATGCTTGCGCACAACACCACGCCGGTGGAACCGCACGCGCGGCGCTTCTGAGAGAAAACCTGAATAGGAAGATATGCGTCGCTCCTGCATATCATGCGAATGTACTCATAAGGGCCCTGTCAACAGATTGATGGGCGGGATGATCACTCTCAACCACTTTCAAGATCACATTGTTTTTTTCCTCTATGCTGTGCACCAAACTATTCACGACCCCTCTCCCGTAACACCCCCTGAATTTACACAGACGACTCATCCGGGGACCCTAGATAATTCCATGGATTTCACACAGCCTAATTCTCAACATCATCTTCCACCAACTCGACTAGGTCAATCATTCAGCACTGGGTGCGTCGGATTGTGAGAAGGCCAATGCTCGCCATCTTCAGGCTTGGCCTACACACCAACAGGTGGAGTGCCTCTCGATCGTCCAAGTGCATATTACTGACTATGTCACACTGAACCTCGCTTTTCACGGACTCGTGCATAATGGTACAGATTGACTATCTTAATAAACGTTCCATGAAGATGATGTGTATCGCTCTCCGACCTTGCAGCTGACTTGTATCCTTGCCATATAGTTCATCACTATCTACACCAAGGAAGGTGATGCGGATACAGTTGTTGCGCTTGTTGTTTTTGTATGATTAGCTGACAGTCATTATCTCGCGGCTCTATCACAGTAAACAGAGTTGACATTACAGCACCACAACAGGAGGAGGCAGTGTCAGAGTTTTCCGGCTACCTAGAAAGAAACTCTTCCACTTTACCCCTGATTCATATGTGACTGTGGTTAGTCTTTTGCCATTCGTTTTTGACACAAACTATGTACATTGACTCTCGTTTGCTAGCACAGAGTACGTACTGCCTGACCATTCATGCTGCTCACCGAACCATCTAAATAACGATGTACAATAACACCCTGTAGTTCTACAACACGAATCCTGATGGCTCACTATCCACTCGAATCACCCAGCATTCCAAATGCATTCATTGAATTGTTAAACAACGTTTAGTTTCCACAAGAATCTGTTATTACTCACATGTCTTATTCTTCACTAAATTACTTTTATTTATGACTGTCAAACATAATCCTGATAAACAAATCTTATAAACCATTATGAGTTGAGTTTTGACACTGGTGGCCCTGCGGTTATAAGGTTAACTTGTTTATCACAGTACACTTACATTTTTATTCTTATATTTAAAACCATCAGTTACACTATTTCTTTTCATATACTTCTCTTCACTTGTTATCTGGGGCATACAAAGTACATACCATACCAAAGTCAGAACTGTTTTATCATATCGCTTTTCTTCCCTCTCTCCCCCTAAATTTTGACCTTCCTATAACATTGCGTTAAAAAATAAAATTTCTCTTCCATTCTTTGATATTAGGGCGTTAAAAATACTCACCACAGGTTTTTAAACACACCGCTTCTTAAAACTTATTTTAATAGACTTGTGCTTATTAAATGTGATGTCGTCTTACTTTACGTTGTTTTGCGTATCTCTTGTTACACGCAACTTTGTAATCTCTATTTTATATAGCACTTTTCACAAACACAATACAACTTCTTATTAATATTATTATTATTCATAAAAGTACTGCATATAACATCTCACCATTGATTCAACATAATTTCCTTATGGCGTAAAGCGTTTTCCCAAAAAATGCGCCACATGCAGCCAAATGCAGAACATAAATGCGCGATTCATGGAGCAATTCATTCTCCATGGTACCACGCTTAGCTTCATCAAATAAAAACACGAATCTTGAGCACAGCAGATCACCCAAGCTGGATGTTTACAGTGTAAAACTGTCCTACATAGAGCATAGACACTACCTATCCTTGCAAAGTCTACTGTCGTGATCTCACATTGTTTTAGTAGTTGTTGAAAGTTGTGGAACAGTGTGTCTTACAACCCCTCAGCATCCCCTACCTCTCACCATCCATGCTGGCTCTCAATCACAGACCACCACCCCCTCCGCCTGTTCAATCTCTACAGCAGCTCCGTCGTCGCTGGTAACACCAACGCCTGAGGCACCAGCCAGTTCGTGTTGTAGCGACCTGCTTCTTGGGGTCTGTTGACTCTGTCAAGAGCCTGTCCCCATCTGACGACTATGGCATTCTCGTCTACGTCACCTGATTGCACTTTCTGCTCTTCAGGCGTGTTCCTACGCACGAGTGTCTCCATGTGCCCCACACATGGACTCACGCCGATACCCCTACCCCAACCAATTCTGCAAACAACCCCCCTCTCCCACACCACCCCCCCCTTTCCCCCCGCCCCTCCCGCTCCACCGCGTCCCTATCCCAACCGGTCCCCGCTCGCGGGCCCAGGTGCCGCCTGCCCCGCCCCCCCCCCCCCCCCACCCCGTCCCCCCCCCCCCCCCCCCTCCCCCACCCCTACCCACCCCCCCCCCCCCCCGCCCCCCCCCTTCCGCTCCCCCGCGCCCCCCCCGTTCTCCCCCCTCTCGACCCCCTCCCCCCCCCCCCCCAACGCCCCCTCCCTACCGGCCCCCCCTTCCTACCCCCGCCACCCCCCCACCTCCCGCCACCCTCCCCTCTCTCCCCCCCCCCCACCCCCACCTCCCCCCACCCCCCCCCTCCCCCCCCCCATCTTCCCTCACTCCCCCCCCCGCCCCCCAGCCAGCCCTCACCCCCCCTCGCCCACCCCCTCAAAACCCCCCCGCCCCCCCATCCCCCCCTCCCCCGCCCCCCCCCCCCCGCCCCCCCCTCCCCCCCACACCACACACACCCCCACACACACCCCCACCCCACCACACCACACACACCCCCACACCACACCACCACACCACCACACCACCCCACCACCCCACACCACACACACCCCCCCCCACCACACCACACCACCCCACCCCCACACCACCACCACCACCACCCCACCACACCACCACACCACCACCCCACCCCCACCCCACCCCACCCCACCCCCACACCCCCACACCCCACCCCACACCCCACCCCACCCCCCCCACACCCCCACACCCCCCACCACACACACCCCCCCCACCCCACCCCCACACCCCCACCCCACACCCCACCCCCCCACACCCCACCCCCACCCCACACCCCCCCCCCCACCCCACCCCACCCCACCCCCACCCCACCCCACACCCCACCCCCCCCACCCCACCCCACCCCCCCCACCCCACACCCCCACCCCACACCCCACCCCCACCCCACCCCACCCCACCCCACACACACCCCCCCCACCCCACACCCCACCCCACCCCCCCCACCCCACACACACCCCCACACACACACCCCCCCCCCCACACCACCCCACCCCACACCACCCCACCCCACACCCCACCCCCCCCACCCCACACCCCACCCCCCCCACACCCCACACCCCCCCACACCCCACCCCACACCCCCCCCCACACACCCCCACCCCACCCCACACACACCCCACCCCCACCCCACACCCCCACCCCACACCCCACCCCACCCCCACCCCACCCCACCCCACCCCACCCCACCCCACCCCACCCCCCCCACCCCACCCCACCCCACCCCACCCCACCCCACCCCACACCCCACCCCCCCCCCACCCCACCCCACCCCACCCCACACCCCACCCCCCCCCCACACCCCACCACCCCACCCCACCCCACCCCACCCCACCCACCCCACCCCACCCCACCCCCCCCACCCCACCCCACCCCCCCCTCCCCACCCCACCCCACCCCACCCCACCCCACCCCACCCCACCCCACCCCACCCCACCCCACCCCCCCCCCCACCCACCCCACCCCACCCACCCCACCCCACCACCCCACACCCCACCCCACCCCACCCCACCCCCCCCCACACCCCCCCCACACCCCACCCCACCCCACCCCACCCCACCCCACCCCACCCCACCCCACCCCACCCCCCCACCCCACCCCACCCCCCCCCCCCCACCCCCCCCCCACCCCACCCCACACCCCACCCCACCACCCCACCCCACCCCACCCCACCCCACCCCACACCCCACCCCACCCCCACCCCACCCCACCCCACCCCACACCCCACCCCACCCCACCCCACCCCACCCCACCCCACCCCCCCCACCCCACCCCACCCCCACCCCACCCCACCCCCCCCCCACCCCACCCCACCCCACCCCACCCCACCCCACCCCCCCCCCACCCCACACCCCACCCCACACCCCCCCCACCCCACCCCACCACCCACACCACCCCACACCCCACCCCACCACCCCACCCCACCCCACCCCACCCCACCACCCCACCACCCCCCCCCACCCCCCCCCCACCCCACCCCACCCCACCCCACCCACCCCCCCCCCACCCCACCCCTCCCACCCCACCCCCCCCCCACCCCACCCCACCCCACCCCACCCACACACACCCACCCCACCCCACCCCCCCCACCCCACCACACCACACCCCACACCCCCCCCCCACACCACCCCACCCCACCACCCCCCCCCACCCCACACCCCACCCCACCCCACCCCTCCCCACCCCACCCCACACCCCACCCCCCCCCCACACCCCACCCCACCCCCCCCACCCCACCCCCCCCCCACACCCCACACCACCCACCCCCCCCCCACCCCCCCCACCACCCCACCCCACCCCACACCCCCCCCCCCCACCCCACCCCACCCCCCACCCCCCCCCCACCCCACCCCCCACACCCCACCCCACCCCACACCCCACACCCCACCCCACCCCACCCCACCCCCCCCCACCCCACCCCCCCCCCACCCACCCCCCACCACCCCCCCCCCCCCCACACCCCACCCCACCCACACCCCACCCCACCCCACCCCCCCCACCCCCCCCCCACCCCACCCCACACACACCCCACCCCACCCCACACCCCCCCCCACCCCACCCCACC
Organism: Pseudopleuronectes americanus; assembly: GCA_038501795.1. NCBI lineage: Eukaryota > Metazoa > Chordata > Actinopteri > Pleuronectiformes > Pleuronectidae > Pseudopleuronectes > Pseudopleuronectes americanus. Next base: position 501 of record JBAMIH010000025.1, on the reverse strand, counting down.
CCCCCCACACCCCCCCCCCACCCCACCACCCCCCCCCCACCCCACCCCCCCCCACCCCCCCACCCCCCCCCACCCCACCCCACACCCACCCCCCCCCACCCCACCCCACACCCCACACCCCACCCCACCCCACCCCCCACCCCCCCCACCCCCCCCACCCCCCCCCCACCCCCCCCCCACCCCACACACACCCCACCCCACCCCACACCCCACCCCACCCCACCCCCCACCCCCCCCACACACCCCTCCACCTCCCCACCCCCCCCCCACCACCCCACCCCCCCCCCTCCCCCCCACCCCACCCACCCCACACCACACACACCCCACCCCACACCCCACCCCCCCCCACACCCACCCCACCCCCCCCCCACCCCACCCCCCACCCCACCCCCCCACCCCCCCCCACACCCCCCCCCACACCCCACCCCCCCCCCACCCCCCCCACCCCCCCCACCCCACACCCCCCCCCCACCCCACCCCCCCCCCACCCCACCCCCCCCC